>JZLH01S0521750.1:8158-21313 GCA_001188425.1 Eucidaris tribuloides
ATAATTTCATGATTTTTGGCTGAAAGCACAATTTCCATTGATTTTGTACACAAAATCACGTTTTTGAGCAATTTTGGGGTTGACATGCATGTATAAAAAGTCGCGCAGAGTCGCGCAGCGTCGTAACGGTACGTCCGATTTTCGCGAAAACGGTCTCAAAAGATGCGCAAGACTTGAAAGTAAAAAGTCAGCGAGCGACGCGATCAAAAAATTTTGCGCGGCGGCGTGGTCGCGAAATTCGTTGAGGGGGGGCCAAATTGACCCCCCCCCAGTTAATATCTAGGGTTAAACTAATACACAACAAATTAGCCTGTAATTTTCAAACAAAACACTCAATAGTCAAATTAAATTGCAGAAACTTTGAACTGGGAAATTATCCTAATAATTTTTTTTTACTCAAACTGAAAACAGCTTCCAATCCCATTATTTCCCTTTTACCCTGTTATATTGAAATATAACTTACAATAGGTGAAACTGGGCTATAATGTCTCTCCAGTAATGTAGCATCACCTGCTCCTTGTTCTGGAAGAAGAAAGAAAATTATACAGTGGTAGTCATGTACAACTTTCCATGCAAATTTATGTTCATACCTGTATGTATTTGTATGTATTTGTATGCATACTTATGTACATTTATGCAAATGGGACAAATAGTCTATTACTATCAGCCTCAGACCAAATTCGTGCAGGCATATTATCATAATACATAAGAAAGTCAAGGCCTACAACCAAAGGTACAGATAGACAGTCCTAGTGGAGATCAGGTCACTGCCTACACAAGTTTACAGGGTAAGTGCCACTTTACGTGTCAGGTCTCAGCTCTTGTATACACATTTGTACACACATTTATGCTATTTATGCAAAAATATGAAAGGTTATATGTGACCATCAAGGTGCCAGGTAAACAAGACACATTTCACTTACACATACACACCTAAAATTTCAGACACATAAGTTAAACAGTGATGAAAGACAAACATTAAGAAACTCTACAAATGAAGAGTTTATTTCCAAAAGGAACTACATCTATATTTGTTACTTCAGGGAAAAAGGCATTTGTTTACCAGATTTTGTACAGGCACCTATGGAAAAGTGATATTAGAAAGTGCATTTTCTCATGGTTGCTTTCACAATTGAGGTTAAAACTTTTGCTCAAGGACAGGTATCTACCTGAGTAATGATGTGATATCAATAACTCAATTTTCATCAAAAGTGGATCTAGTCCCTTTTGGAAACGAGCTCTTCAAATAAAAAATTAAAAAATTATATTTTTAACAAAATCTTACAATGAAATTGGCAAAATATTGTACTATGTAACATATGAAAAAGTGTTTAATGCTGTCTGTGAAGTTAACAACATTTGAAGGTAAATAAATGTTATTATACCTTGATTACAGAGGACCATTTCTTGAAACTGGCCTGGAAGAATATTTTCCATAGGATCAGATCCTCGTTCTGGGTGAAAAAATAGCATAGACAAAATATGGTTATTCAAAACTAAATAGCAGTAATATTCTAAGGAAAAAAAAGTTTATTGGGTATCACCCAGTATCATTTATTTTGGCTACAAGATAGAATCACTGAATGACCACAAAATATATTTTTAACTTTGAAAGCATGGTTAGAAGACTGACAAATGTTGTAAAACATGTCAAAATTTTCAGTAAGGAATTACCTATTCTGGATATTTGACATTACCTTGACATGTCCAAAACGTAGTTTTAACAGTTACCAAAAAGATATTTGGCTATCCTGATAGACATTAGAAACATTTGATTGTGATTTTAGTATTTCAAAAGTACAGTACAACATATCGGGTTACTACTGCATAAGGCTATGACAGGATATATGGTATCACCCAATATCATGTTTTTTTAGCTGAATAACAGTACTACAACTAATTTTTACTCTGTTTTATAACTTAAATGGAGATACAATACTTACTATCTGACAGATGTGATGGAGAAGGGGAATCTAATCTTGGTTGCTGGGGTGACACACTCCTTCGACCATCCTTTTTTAGTTTGCTCCAGAATTGGGCGGGATTGGCTGTACCACCAGGTTGCATATAGTTCTGCTGCTGAAATATACAAATAGCATGGCTTTTATCAATCTACTTCATTGAAAATCAGGACCAAATATGATGAAACGTCTGTGACAAATTGAACATATACATGCACAGGGTATTAAATTCCCTTGTTTTTATATCAATGTATGCTCTCATATGAAGTTTATTCAAAAACACACTTCTCCTTAAAGGCAGCGTATAGGTTTGTTAAGTCATGGTGAAAATGAAATTTTCTCCTTATTGTGTTTTTATAGAAAGACCTATCAAAATAATACATGTTCTGAAATGCTTCCATGTTTAAACAATCACTTAAAAAAACAAATTAAATGGATTGGGAGTGACATTTTTGCCATAGGAAAGATTTCTGCTTATTAATCATTAAATAATGATGTCATTTTACATGACATGTCATTATGTCATTTTAAGCGCATAGAGATTCACATGAATATTAGCAAGCTACTATTATTATAAACGATTTTTGGTAAGTCTGATGTTGTTTTCTGAGGTCCAGTGTGACAATATTTGTGAGAGCTTGATGAAAAATTTGTATCAACACAAATTTACTCTGCCATTCCTTTTCTTTTGTCTTTTATTTCAATATATGCTTGCTCTCATATAAATACAGTTTCTTCAAGAACATATTTCTACTAATATTAGGTCAATTGTCAAACTGGTTATTGTATCCTCTTTTAACAACAATATACTGTATACGCTGAATATTTTGCGGTGGTTTTATTTTCGCGAATTTCGCGACTTACTGAATGCGAAAATTTTCACTTCTTGATATTTCTGTACAAAGTGAATGTAAATACAATAAAATCGCGAAAATATACACTCGCGAAATCCCCGTCTTGAAGCAAAATCGCGAAAATATATGGACGCGAAATATATGGCGTATCCATTTACAAGAAGTACTCACAGACAATGAAGGAAAAGTTGTCTGGTCTACTTCATACATCACCATAGCATCTTCCAGAGCTTTCCTTTCCTCTAATTCTTCACTGGACATGTCCCCTTCATAGAAGCCTCCAGGACCACTGGGACTGTACATCCGCCCATTCCTTCCACCTCTGTAAAAAAAAAAGTCCGTAAATCATTGGTATCATACTAAATTACCACAAAAGTATGGGGTTTTTTTTCCAATCATTGATTTGTTCATTTTTGGTGTAATAATATATGTCATTCCGGTACACATTAGATTTTACCTCAATTATATAGTCAGTTATTCCACTCAAATGTATTTGATATTATTCTTTCAGTTCATTCAGTCAACCAATCACTGATGTATCCATTAACTCAAGACTGCCTTTACTTGTCATCCAGTCATTCAGTTGTTTGATGAGCTACTTAGTCCTTTTATACTCTAATCAACCCTTACCTTTGTCCCTGCACCATCTGCCCAGGAGGATACCCTTGTGGTTTGCCCCTTCCTTGATGATCTGGATGGCCATCTGTCAGTCCGTCCATAGAAGTTAGTCAGTAAATTAGTTGATAAGTAAACAGTCAGTCAGTCAGTCAGTCAGTCAGCCTTTCAGTCAGCTGGTCAGTCAGACAGTCAGTCAGTCAAGTCAGTCAGTCAGTTGTTTGATGATTACTCAGTATTTTTTAACTCTAATCAACTCTTACCTCTGTCCCTGCATCATCTGGCCAGGTGGATATCCTTGTGGTCTGCTCCTGTCTTGATGATCAGGATGGCCATCTGTCAGTCTGTCCATGAAAGTTGTTAAGTAATTAGTAAATAGTAAGTGTCAGTCAGTCAGTCAGTCAGCCTTTCAGTCAGCTGGTCAGTCATCCAGTCAGTCATCCAGTCATCCAGTCAGTCAGTTGTTTGGTGATTAATCAGTCCTGAGTTTAATCAGTCATCCCTGCATCATCTGCCCAGGAGGATACCCTTGTGGTCTACCCATTCTTTGATGATCTGGATGGCCATCTGTCAGTATGTCCATGAAAGTTAGTCAGTAAATTAGTTAATAAGTCAGCAGTCAATAAGTCAGTCAGGTGGTCAATCAGTCAATCAGTCAGTCAGTCAGTCATCCAGTCATTCAGCTGTTTGATGATTACTCAGTATTTTTACTCCAATCAACCCTTAGCTAAGTCCCTGCATCATCTGCCCAGGAGGATACCCTTGTGGTCTGCCCATCCCTTATTGATCAGGATGGCCATCTGTCAGTCTGTCCATGAAAGTTAGTCAGTAAATTAGTTAATAAGTCAGCAGTTAGTCAGTCAGCCTTTCAGTCAGTCAGGCAGTCAGTCATTCAGTCAGTCAGTCAGGCAGTCAGTCAGTCGGTCAGTCATTCAGTCAGTCAGTCAGTCAGGCAGGCAGTCAGTCGGTCAGTCAGTCAGGCAGGCAGGCAGTCAGTCGGTCAGTCAGTCAGGCAGGCAGGCAGTCAGTCGGTCATCCAGTCAGTCAGTTTGGTGATTAATTCGTCTTTTTATAATTGAATCAACCCTTACCTAGGTCCTTGCATCATCTGCCCAGGAGGATACCCTTGTGGTCTGCCCATCCCTTGTTGATCAGGATGGCCACCTGTCAGTCTGTCCATGAAAGTTAGTCAGTAAATTAGCCAATAAGTCAGCAATTAGTCAGCCTTTCAGTCAGTCAGTCAGTCAGGCAGTCAGTCAGGGAGTCAGTCAGTCATTGAATCAGTTAGTAAGCCAGTCAGTCAGTTGTTTGGTGATTCCTTAGTACTTTTACTCTAATCAGCCGTTACCTGGGTCCTTGCATCATCTGCCCAGGAGGATACCCTTGTGGTCTGCCCCTCCCTTGATGATCAGGATGGCCATCTGTCAGTCTGTTCATGAAATGAGGTGGTGGACTGTTTGCTCTGTAGTCAGAAAAAATAAACAGCATTACATAAATCAGAACTCATAACAAAAGTGGCATTGGTAGCCTACCAATGCCAACACCCACAAGCACTTTGCTGCAAGTTTGTAAACTTCAGTGTTCATAAAAATTTGAGTTTATCTCATGGGCTGCTTTTCCAATCTATCACATGTCATATTTTTCTTTACTTTTTCAATAACTTATATCATTGATACTAGTTCTGGTATTGTCTTGCCATTCCCTACTCCTGCCTTTCGACTACAAGATAAATTTAGCATTATTTATACTCATTTGGAGTGTAAAATGAATTTGGTATTATACTGTACATTTCCACATTACAAAATTAATTCTATGCTCTTAAAGTATCACCTTGATGGGAACAATTTGATTTC
Organism: Eucidaris tribuloides; assembly: GCA_001188425.1. Taxonomy (NCBI): domain Eukaryota; kingdom Metazoa; phylum Echinodermata; class Echinoidea; order Cidaroida; family Cidaridae; genus Eucidaris; species Eucidaris tribuloides. The sequence continues at coordinate 13,442 of JZLH01S0521750.1, forward strand.
AATACAACACGTATTCTCAATAGATATCTCTTTCTTAGTCTCCAACAGGTTAATATAATTATAGTTGACATATTTGTTCAACCATTTCACGACATATTTGTTTAATTCATACAGTAAAACTTAACAGTCCGTGTTGGATGTTGTTTATGGTTGTGGTGGTGGTGGTGGTGATTATGGATAGATCTAAAGCTAACATATCACTACTACAACTGCATGTTCTACTTTGATGATAAAAATAGTAAAGAAAACCAGTAATAAAGCACAGATGGAAGTAACAGAATCTTACCTGAATGGGGATGGGGCTTTTGGTCCTTTCTGGCCTGCCTGGAAGTTACCTTGGATATTTCTCACATTGTATGGCACGTTTTGTTGATCAGAGACATTGCCTGAACCTTGGGGGAATGACTGGCTGACCAAGACCATTCCCTGGCCTCTACCCCACTTTCCTGGCTTGTTCCTGTTTCTGTAATCTATTACACAAAACAAAACAATACCATTCTCCTTAATAACTTTAGAAGAATATACATTATTAATTTGTCTAAATTATCAAACAATTCTGCATATAATACTATATATTCACACACATGGTTGTACACTTTTCTTCTTTTTTGCAGCTGGTTGATGTAATCTAGCTGCTTAATAGTGTAGTCTAACAAATTAATTTCACCATTCTTTTTTTTTACCAGTGTAATTGGCAATAATTTCAATCTTATTTTATATATTCTTTAAAATTTGAAGTTTTGATTAAGCAACATTTCAGGGAATCAATAATAATCATCATTGAAATGATTATTACAAACACTTGCAATAATGTGCCAATATAGTTCCAATATGGTTTTTACTATACAGAGTCATAACGTGTAATACGCTATCTCGCACATCTGCAGCTACACACACCAATATGCTTTAAACAAAAACAGTAAATGAAAGTTAACTAGATTACATATGTGCTTACCAACACCATTCACCACCCCATTAGAGTACTTCTGAGAGTATCCTGAGTAGTTCTTGAAGTTCCGCCCACCAACCACCGTCCATGGTCTCTGAGGGTTCAGTGGGTGTGGCTTTACATTTTTCACAGGTACAGCATGTCTGGTGAGAAGAAAGGAGGAAAAGGTAAACAAATTGATAGCAGTATGATTTCAGTTATTCATAGCAGTGGTCAAAATTAACTTTTCTGTGGTAGTCCAGTCAGGTAACCAAAATCTTACTAATTTTTCAAATTTTACTAGCCCAAATGCAAACTTTCAGTAGCCTGGAAATATAAACAAAGAAAAACATCAGCAAAATCTAATTCATCATCTCTTCTTGTTTTGCTTTGTTTCATTTGAGGGTTGCAACAGGTCTTGTTTTACACTTGAGAATTCAAGTCTATTCACACAAGCAATAAAACAAATCAGAATGTGAAATTAAATACATTTACAAGCCGTCAGATTTCAAACGAACTGCACATCACATACTTGAGACCATACAGCTCAACCCAAACAATATATGCCAGCATTTAATGAAAGTAAAATACAAACTTATTTGTCATTTTTCTTCACATTTTGTTAGAATACATTTTCACACCACTACATTTTCTTCATCATAGCCAAATCAGTCTACCAAATTTTTACCATATTAGAGGTTATGGTATCCTGAAACTACTTTCGGTAGACTCCGGTTTTCTGTCTATTGCTGAGCCCTACTCACAGTATGTGTAGGTATGCAACTATACATGTCCATAGTACTATGGAACAGAAGGGGAGGGACAAAGAACATACAAACTGATGTTGGGTTTGAAATCCAGATGACAACTTAATCAAACATTCACTTGTACAGCTCAATGAGAAACTATTCAAGAGGGAGTGATACTGTAGTGAAAATTTTGACATTTTGATTTATCCATAATTAAAATACTGAAATTGAAGTTATCTTGTATGTTCAGTTTATAATAATTGTTGGCAGGAAATATGTACCAGTGGTCAGCTAGAGTTAATCTCTTTTTTGGACTGAAACAGAGGAAATAATGATGAAATGTCCTATATGATATATTCCTACTAATTCTTATTCCTACCTTAGTACCTTGAGCAGTAATACACATTTTATGATGCAAACAACTCTTCATCAGCATAAACAAAATTCAAGTTGTGAAAAATTGACACACTAATTCATTAGGTAAGGTTTGACATTTTGTATACAGTGTTTCGTCTAAAGTCTCATCAACTTACTTCTCTCCTAGATCTTCAATAAATACTGTGATAGGTCCTTTATCTGGCTTGACCTCCTGTATATGGGCATTGTACCACTTCTTGGGGTCATCTAAAAACACCTACAAAAGAATGCAATACAGAATAATCAGAGACATTGTTAATATAACAAATAACTACCACACTCATTTTCATACCACTACAATGAAGTGATATTAAAATAAAACAATCTATCCAAAAACATTTTCCTATTGTGAAATATAAAGAAATAAATGGCAGATTTTCATAAAATTTACCTAAGTATTTATGTATGTATGAACCTTGACAGATAAAGTGAAGGCTTTTATAGTAAAAAGTTCAAAGCAATATCTACTAATTAGAAAAGGAACAGAAGATTTTGCAGCCTAAGTGAAATATGTATGACAATACACAAAAAAACTCTAAAAATCATATGGTCACAGAGAAGACATAATAAATAGATCACTGAATGATAGGAAATTTAAATCAAAAAATCATCTTGCCATGCTCTGAGTGACTTTGTAATAACCTTGCTCATGAAAACAAACTTTTCAGCCTAAAGACTTCATGAGACGTGAACAATTTATGCAAATCTTTATATCTGAATGATTTCAGTTTATTTCCTTGATGCACTCTTTTTGAAAGTACAAAAAAGGGAACATATCTTTTCAAAAGAATGACAGACTTTCACCAATAGAAGCATTTTCAAGCATAAATATTTTAGGCTGTATAAGGCAGGGTCTAACATCATTACTCAAAATTTGTTATCAGTCAAACCCTGCAATCCAAAGTTAGAGTTACAAGTTTGAAGACAGAGACAAGATGCAACGAAACCCAACACTGACTGACTTACTTGGACTTTGTCTCCAGGAGCAAACTGTAACCCCGTAGCCATCAAAAAGTCTTGGTGCTGTTGTTCTGTAATGAACATCAAATGCATGAAATTATACAGACAGTACACAAAACCTACTGATATCTGGTCAGCAACACTACCACCAGGCTATGCTGTGTAATGGCAATGTCAAGGTTGAAACATAGCAGAGCTGCCAACATTGAGATGATAGAATCCAGAAGATTTCGCAGAGGCACGATTTTGTGAGGGAGCGGCGGAACGTTGTCCCACGGGTGGGAGTTTTGTGTAGCAAAACACATTAAGAAATAACATTTGATAGTAACCCACAAGCTGTCTTAAACCAATCAACATGTCTTGATCAAAACTGTTAGCAAGATGATAAAATGCATCATTAAAAATGTTAGAGAGATTTCATGAATTGTCATTGACTAAAAATATACTTCAGGCAAATACAGTAGATTTATGTTAAAAGAAAATGTATTTTGAAATAATTTCATAAAAGAATGATTTAACATTGAAAAAGCCTCTATTGTCTAGAGGGGGGAGTAGGGACAGTTTCGATTTTCGTGGTTCGCGGAAAACGGAGGATTCACGGAAGACAGCCTTTCCGAAACAGCCGAAAGTGGCCTTTTTCAACGGAAAATCACGGAAACATTTTCCTCAAAATGTTCGACATTTCGAACGGGAAAAACAACATCGAAATTTGGGTAATTCTGCCGGTTTTAGGGGCCTAATTATTATAGCGTTGCTAAATCAGCGTGTTGCGGTTTATTTCGTCAGAAGAGAAGTTGACGGAATAAACCGCCACACGCTGATAGTTAGCAACCTACAATAATTTAGGCCCCTAAAAACCCAGATTCCGAAATTTGAAACAGAATTACAAGAAAATTGACCAAACAAATTGCTCTTGAAACACAACGAAAACACTTAAAAAAACTTGAACACCACTGAACCAACCAGGCCGATTGCACAGTGCATCGAACATACCACGGTAGTAGATGACATACGGAAAACGACACGACAGCAGGAACACACGATCGACGAGTGAACAAAAAAACATCACAGATCACAAACACCAAGCAAACACAAGAACAACATGATCAACATCAACACAATACTTATGTCCTCCAATCATTCAAATTGTACACAACAAACTCACCACACAATCCTTTGATGACAAAAATTATCAATTACTCTTATTGCCAAAATAAATTCATCTCGATTGTGTTCTACGAACGTGTCTTCTCTGGCCGGAAGATCTATAACAGTACCGGGACTCGGCGGCCTGTTACATACCAAAGCACGTTATAGCCGCTGCTACGGCTTCCTCACGCGCTCTAGCGATTTTTGTTCTATACACAGTAACCGGCCGGCATTGAATGGCTGTCATATTTTGCGCATACGTAGTGCACCACGTAGCGACCGCCACAGTACATGCGGTGGGATCACTAGTCTTTAGACTTGCGACCATATTACCGCGCAGTGTGCGTTGTGTGCCATCATACACAGGAATGCACGCAAACAGATTACCGAGTCTCGCTGGATGATCGCCGCTAGCGCTACTGATCAAAGTGCATGTTATTGTTGGAACCTAAGCAAGCGTTGATTCGCTCGTTGACGCGAATGTGGATACAAGAAAGTCGGCCGAAAGTAGAAAAGTGGAAATAATCAAATCTCAGTCGTTTATACGAATTTTACAATTTAACAGTTCTAAAATCCCGATTATCCGGTAGATTTAGCTGGGTCGGGAGAGGGAACGGGAGATTGGATCAAAATCCAGTATTTCTCCCGCCAGGTATTCGGAGAGACTTGGCAGCTCTGACATAGTAGGCAGGTTTCAGGTTCAAGTCCTATTGGGTCACTCTATATTCTGAGTCATTAAAATGAAAAGATCAAGCATTTGATCTAATTTACCATAAATTTAATAATAAAGAGATGAACAGCAAACATGCTTTGCATCATAAATTCTCTCCGCAAAACTTCTATTCATTAACTTGCTATTTCCCTTTGCTGTCTCTTTTAGTTGTTGAGTGATTTTAGACGACATACAGTCACAGAAAACTTATCACACAGCAGAAGAGAACTTGCCATCGTATTTGCATTTCTACTCCAGTAGGGTTCCTAACTGACAGCGCATATTACGCCATACCCTTGTATAAACTTGCCGTGAAATGCCTTGTTGTTACAGGAATGTCAAGTGGCACAGTTGAAGAGTATTCCTCCAAGACAGTATCCTACACTAGAACTATGCATCATCATCATCATCATCGTCATCATCGTCATCATCGTCATCATCATCATCATCATCATCATCATTATCACCATCAACATCATCATCATGTGGATATTTGTTTCTGACCCCCAAAATGATTTGGCTCATTAAACCACTGGTGTTACCTCTATTAGATTCATTCCAACAGTCAAACTCCACATTTCTGTACATCTCAGGGTCTAGTGCTTTGGCTACCTTGTACGGCAGTGGAGGTCTTCTCTTCTCCCCTCTCAGCCTCCCAAATCTGTCCCGCTCATCATCCTGGGAAAGAGACACAGAAAAATTCTAACTTGGTATCCCACAGAAAGTGAAACATTCTCAATATTTTGTCAAATATCAAAACTGATCGTTAACGATTCCAATAAAGTTGACCGCATCATACATCACACATCAATAACACCGAAGGACATGAAGAATTCTTTTGTACATACTCAGAAAACTGACAGCAATTTAAATCAACTATTTCTAGCTGGGACTCCAGTCCTTTAACCTCCTAAGTGTCTCATAAAACAACACATTGCAATGGAAACTAAATATTGGGTTTATGCAACCACCCTGTAAATCACTGTTAATGTGTCATTGCACAATTTTGTGCCACAAATAGTGAACTTTTAATTACTGCTTTGAGAATACAAGTGATGACAGTAATTTAATTTGTTACCTCACTTTTACACAGCACAGGATCAGGCCTCACTAAATCCCTCATAAAACTGATAGGGTTACAAATGGCATTTCCCACAAATTTTACATTTTAAACACAGATATATTTTTTGTATAAAATGGGGAAAGCAGGTATATTTTCTACACATATGAGAATATAGATTGATATGAAATAGACAACTTCATAACATTTATTGCAACTCAGAAATATTCATAGTTACAACAAAAATCAAATTGTTCGGCAGGATACACTTTCATTTACAACTTTTGTACACAATACTTTTTCTCTTTCATGCATGTGTTAGCTGTTTGATGTTGACACTATAATTTATAGGTTGCTCACAGTTGCACTGTTAAAATATGGTCGACACATTAAAGATACTATATAACATTGTGGGAGACCCGTTTAAAAACTTGTCAAAGTTTGCTACCTGACATATCTGACAGTGTTTGAATGGACAAATAAATATCCTAGAACACGGAAGTTCACACATTTATGCTGTCACTTGTAAAATATATACTGATAAAAATGGCACATGCATTATTCTCGGCCGATGGAAATTCTGCAACATGGCAGTCTATGGGGAAAATCTGGAATGGTCTCTCAATGATTTTTACTTTTTCAAAGCACTCAATGATTATTTTGAACTGTAATTTTGTCAGGGCTTCATTTTTAGACCTTATCAAAGACACAAGTAGCATGGGGAATCATGTAGCTCACATTTTTTTAAATGGAAACATTGTTATACGATGCCTTTATGAGTTAATTACAGCCCACATTTATGACTGGTCATTTGATGCACACATGAAGATCACGACTGATACGTACCTCATGGAATTTAGAACCCTGTTCATGACCTCTCTTGTCTTCCATCCCATTACCACGGTTGCCATCTCTGAAGCCAGAGTGTTGGGAATAGGATCTGCCTGTCTTTTTGGTAGTAGAATTTCTCAAAATTTCTACCGCTTCATCTACCTCTTTGGCTACTTTAAACACGTCCTTGTAAAGTATCTCGTACACAATGGCTGCAAAGTAAAATGTTCATATTAGTATTGCTGTTTGTTGAAAATTCTCTGTTCCATCTAGAAAGTTACAGTATTATACAATTAAAGGTAAATGACATAATTGCGGGTAGTCCTCAGCTTGGGCTGAAACTACTCTAGCATCAAGTAAACTATGCAAGGATTCTCCTGTGAAAATCTTGTAGTCAAAAACGTTGACTCATTCTAAAATAAACAATGTAATATCACTCATAGCACGGAAACCTGCTGTGTGGCTCTCTATGGGGCTTATTTTTATCGTCTCCGGATAAAATTAAGATGCTCCTATGTTCATGCTTGATTTTCCTTAAGTACACAAATTACAGACAAATCCTCCCAGGTGGGAGATCCACTCCTGCTAGTATATAGTTGGTATACATTTCAACTCATTTGGTTCTTAAGGCATTTTCAAGTGTTCCCAATCATGTCACTAACCTTTAATTCGGAAATGTAACCAGTTGTTATGAATACTAGATCATCATCATTATTATTATTACTACTACAACTACTATTATTATTATTATTTTCATCATCATTATCATCACCATCATTATTATTATAACTATCATCATACTATAATCATTGTTTAATTAGTTATTATATTAATAGTTCCAATTTAGTGTAAAAAAAAACCTTCGATATTTCATTTTTAATATAAATGAATGCAGTAAGTGAAATAGTACATGGGGTGAAAGGTGATTTAAAGCTAAAATACCCAATTCACCTGGCCAATTTCTTCCCAAAATTATGGGAAATTTGCCCCACATAATGATTACTAATATGATAAATTCATAATGAAAGAATGTTTCGATCACTAAATATTTACTTTATTACAGTTA
>JZLH01S0521853.1:0-10599 GCA_001188425.1 Eucidaris tribuloides
TTGGAGTGTATCTTACGAACACATTCGGCAAAACTAACTTACATATTGGTACTTACATGTAGTAGTTCGTTATTGAGTGTATTTTTGCCAGCTTTTTAGCGTGTTATAGGTTGATTTCATAACCCTATCCTTATTCCATATTTATTACATGGACTCAGTTCAATGATGAGCTGTGTACCAAATGGATACAATAAATTGGGAATAAATATAAGCCTTTAATTTATGGTTTCATGGCCTTCTTATAGAGTGTGGAGTTTGAGAGTTGACCTTTTGCCTCCAAATTCGCCAACTTTTTAGGGATTTGAGGCGCCGAAACATTTCAAATTTCATCAAATTGACATTGAAATTGAACTCTTTGACACTAACCGACCAAACTACTTTGGCTACGCTGTTGGACAACTAACGAAATGTATTTTCAAATGGTGCGGTGGCATTTTGGGTTGGTGTAATATTATGTGCTGACAAATGTTTTCTCTGAATATAAGGTATACATTTCAAAATTCTTATAATTGCCCATCACTGAATTCAGTGGTAATCAGAGCTTTATTAAGCCCAATATTAAAGCAATTAATATGACATTGAAATTTGACCTTCGTACCCCCGAATTGGCAAGATCATGGAGTTTGAGGGCAAGAACTAAGTCAAGATCATCAATTGACCTACGGTTTAGATTTGTTACCTCGAACCCAGAATCAATTTCTGAGCTGCGCTGTAGGCCAACAACCAATATGTTTATCAAAATGGCGCCGGCGGACATTTTGATTTTCTGAACAGTCTCTCTGAAATTCGCCCAACTTTTTTCAATGGCATCCGGCCTAATTTTTTATTTAGACCGTGCTAAGAACAAAGCGTCACCGAGAAAAGGGCCTTCGGCGCTCAAGGTCAAGGAGTTCTCCAGAATTGACGCAATAAAAGTGAATTATTGCAAATGTGTATATTCTCACACACCAACCACACACACACACTCAAAACTGCACACACAAAATCACACACACACACACAAACACTACACACACACACACACACAACAGCACACACACACACAAACACACGCACACACACACAACACGACAACACATACACACACTCACACACACTCATCACACAACCCACACCCACACACACACACACACACACAACACACCACACACACCACAGACCACATGAATATGGTAAAACGACCCCCCCCTGCTAATTGAAAACATGATGCTAAATTCACACAATGTAGTGGGATATTTATACGAACAAATATTGGATTTTTCTATGAACAATGTTTTCTCTAAATTATTTTAGGAAAGTATTCACTAAGTCGTAAATTGTCAATCAGTAATGAAGTTAATAATCAATTTTCATTTCAACCAGGGTAACGGTGCATTCAATTTTGCGCCCTATGTATATGATATATTACCACATGCAAACTGACACCGTCTAATAGGAAAGAATAGGGATTTAGCAGAGATAGCCCTGCTTCACTCGTGTGAGTGTTACTGGTCGTTATTTATCGTACAAAATTGCATGGAAGATGTATTGGATGAGTATGCACGCGTCGTCATCCTCGCGAATACCTTGAAAGCAGCGAACTATCCCCGCACATTACGTTTTGCACCAAACACACACACACAAACACACACACCAACACACACACACACACAACACAACACACACACACCACAACAACACACACCACACACACAAATACATACGCAAACAAATGCACCAAACACACACACACACATATCATCACACACACAACACACACACAGCATCATTACCCACACACACCACACACAACACACCACAGCATAACGTACACACATACAATACACACTGTGACGATTGAACACTGACCTTCCACCAACCTTTTTTTATTTATCCTGGCTTTTATTATGAGTTACGAAGAAGCTTTTTGTTACACGCATTGTCATTCATTTAATATAAATATCAAATGATACTTTTAATATATCATTTTCACTATGCGTTCAATGAAAGTTCGAGTTTTCCTTCCAGATTGTTGTAGGTCGGAAAGTAGAAGCCGCATTCATTAACTGTAAGAGTTATCACTATTTGTTACACGATGATTTCTTGCTTAGCCGCAGACAGGAGTCCCGCAATCGATTGGCTATACATTGATAAACAATACTTGAACAACCACTAAGGCTTTGGTTTAGTAGAAATTGGTAGAGCCGCTCAAAAACCTTTATATTAAATATACTAATTTTTTAAGCACAATGCAGTAACTGTATCATTCATTAATTGTATGTGTTGTTGTGGAGGCCAAATAGCAATTTGCAAGCGGTCCACCCCCCAAAAAAAGCATTTCGTTCCATAATTGAATGGTTAGATGTAGTGAGTATATCTATGTGTGCTTTCTCAAATAGTATAAATACCCCTCACTCTCAGTTGCCCTAGCTTCAAGAAGGAGCAAAATCCCAACCACTAAATTTATTTTTTGCAGGGAATTTCCCAACTGGATACACATTTTTTTTTTTTTTTTTTTTTTTGGGGGGGGGGGGGGCGGGGATTCAAAGCTTCCCCACCATTATATGCATTCATTTAATCCAGAAAATTTTTTAATATAAAATCACATTGGCAAATTTGAGCAAATTTGGTTGGACCAGGGCGCCGCAATCCGGAGGGGGGGGGACAGGGGACATGCTCCCACACGAATTTGAGGGGGACACAATATCAATGTCCCCCCCCCACGAATTTAGATACATAGTGGTGTAATTATCTATTGTTTAATGGTCTCGTAGGTTTGTTTTTTCTTTCCATTTACTTCACTTTTCGTATCAAATAGTCCATATTTTCATTGTGGTGAATAAAATAGTAAATTTCAGCGGCGCGTACGGCGCGCGTTGCATAGAGGAATATTTTTTTTCGCGCAGAGCAAATACATGTGTCCATAACTTCAAATTTTAAGTAGTCTGGTGCGTTGTTGTTTTTCTTCAAACACTACAGCCTTTTTTTCCCGTTCACTTTGGCCGTTTATTTCAAATTCCCAATATTTTTATTGGCCTGGTAAAAAGTCAAAAATCTTTTGGCGCGCTAACGCCGCAAAATTGCATATAGGTAACGATGGTGGTTTCGGTAAGCGCGCAATGTTAATATTGTTTTATAGTTTTAATGGTTTTTTTAGTGCATGCCGCTAGGTTTTTAACATATTCTTTGTTCATTACGTCATGTAAAGCTTCAATTTGTCATTATTTTTTTTTTGGACGGGGGGGAGCAATAAGCAAGAAGTTCAAAAATTTTTGCGGCGCGCCTCGCGCGCAAATTTGCCAGTAAATAATGTTAGTAGGTTTTTTCGAACTGCGTGCAAAAAAGTGAATCCGTGTCAGTTTGTAGGCATCTGTATGTTTGTTAAACATAATTTTTCAATTTGCTACTTTTTTGGGGCGCCGGGCGGGGGAGGGCATCTATTTGCCCAATATTTTCATGACGTCGTTAATGAATGTCATAATTTTCGGCGCGTTTCGCGCGACTTACAATGTAGGCTCGAGCAAGCACGGCCTGCCAAAAATTGATATGTTTAATAATTTAATGCGATTTGTAAACCTTTCTGTATTTTAACAATATATAATTTTCATTTTGTCAGTGGTTTTTAGGGCGAGGGGGAAAAACATTATGATGCCCAATATTTTTCATTGGCATGGATAGTAAATGTCAACTTTCCGGCGCGCGCGCGCGCAAAGTAACAATGTAAGGGTAGCAATGTGAAATGATATTGGTTACGTTTAATGGTTTTGTAGTTTCTTGCGCTAACTTGTTAAACAATATCTCTTGCATTAAGATTAAAGAAATTTTTCAATTTGTCATGTTTTTTGGAGGGGGCAAGTTAAAAAAGTTCAAATTTTCGGCGCCCAGTCACTGCGCAAATTGCCCTAGTATAAATATAATATGCTGATATTTTCACAAGTCATTCACGAATACATATTGTGATAGAGGGTGATTCTTCGCCGCACTGTCACGAAGAATCATGGTTACTCCCATTAGATCAGTCTAAAAAAAATCTATAAAGAATATCGGAGCATTACATCAGATATTCTTTGGACAAATGGAAATTGCCCCTGAAAACAAGTATATGATATATCTTGTTAATATATAGTTATATTTATGTAAATATTTCTGAAGGTAAATATGCATTTTTTTCTCTACCTGGGATGGGATCCACTCCCTGACCCTCCCAAATATTGTTTGTAAATAGCCAAAATTCGAAATATTTTTGGATTAATTCTGTCTTCTAAAGGGGCCCAAACGTAAATTTTAAGTGTGAAATTACATTTCTTTCTTCAACCTTGGAAAAGAAAACCCAGCCAAAAATAGTACATTTTAAGGAGGAAAACAGGGAGCGTTTCATGAAGAGTTTATCAGCCAATCACATGCAAGGATTTTAGTGACTTATTAATAGTTGTCGGCTGAAATACGTATAAAACGTTTCATGAAACGCTCCCATTGCAGTTCCTCCCAAAGAATATTAGCAGAATAATTGAATTGAAAGTGGATGATATGTTGGAATATGTTGTCTCTAATAATTGATAGTAAAATATAGCATTTGTTTAATGTGAATTGCATTTTTTTTCAAACCAAGGAAGGGGAAACCCCCTCCCAGAACCCACCCCAAGCTCACTCGTATTGGTTAATGAACACACATACGATTTAATGACAATAAAGCAATATTCTATGTGGAAGGGCCAAAAAATCTTGCGTAATAAGAATTACGCAAATTTTTCACATGGCTCTAGAAAACGTTTTTTCCATGTTGTGTTTGTTTTTCTCTCAAAAGTCTCTACTACACTCGCATATTTCACGGAATACTCCTTCAACATTTGTTGCCTCGGAGAACAACGCCTGGGGAGACTGTCATAGGCACATTACGCGCTCCGAATTTGCGACCTGGAATTGAATTGCATTGACAGCCAATGAAGTGATTGTGAATTTTAGCGAAAGAAAAAAAAATAATTAAAACAATGAGATAATTATGAAAATTACCAGACTACGATCCTGTTGTTTGGCTCACTAAAGGGCAAAAATAAAAACATTAAGGGGGGGGGGGTTTGTTTTTCACTTAGTCGATGGTTCATGTCTGCCCGTCGGCGCCCCCCCCCCCCCCATGCGTCGGCAGTCGCGCAATTCATGCGCTAGTCAGGCAAATGAAGGAAAGGCGTGAGAGAGAAAGGCGAAAAAATTATAGGCGGAAGCCCTTCAGTCCTCTACAATTTATCACAACCATGGCGCGGTTCTAGGGGGGGGGAATGTGTGGGCTGTGGGAGTTAAGCCCCTCACCCTACAACCCCCAGAAAAAAAAAAATTGTCAAGCCCCCCCCCCCAAAAAGAAAAATGTTTTACCAAAACATCGTTAAATATTATGAATACTAATGTGACTCTAACAAACATATGAATATTTTGATAGAAATAAGAATTACAAGTTTCTAAAATTTGGTAATTTACATGCTCGCAATAGTATTTTTTATGCCGTTTTTTTTTAAAGCGCTCCAACCCCCACCCCAACCCCCCCCCCCCCCGCATTGGTCGCTGTCGCTCCTTCACGAACCCATGTAATTTTTTTCGCAATTGCGCTTCGCTGTCCTGTACATCTTTTTGAAAACCTGAGCAACATCGCTTATAATCTTGTAAAATGTTACCTTTAATATGTAGTACCTATGCCTAGAAACGCCGTCCTTTCAAGATGTTCCCGTTATGTGCGAGAGGAATCCCCTCCCGCCCACTTTCATCTGGTTGATTGTTCCCCTCGCCGTCCCATTAAGTGTTTGTTCACAAATTGTCTGTATCTTTTTGAAACTGACTACATCCTAAAATCTTAATTAAATATAACTTAAATATGTATCTTAGCATGTCTAGAAACCCTTTTTTCTAAAGTTGTACCTGGGAGAGGATTCCCCCTTCCACCACTAGCCCGCTCATGGTTGATTCGCCCCTTGACGTATGACTTACCAATTTCCTAATCTTGCCTATCATATCCGGTGAAAATGTATTTACTATATTTGCTAGATCCCGGCTGTGTTTCTATGCGTGCGTATTTTCAAAGTTCCTCCGTGGGAGGGGTATCCCCTCCCACTCCCCCCCCGGGGGGTCGCTCTCACACGGCCTGTCTTCACCCGTGTTCCAACAACCTAAAATGCACCGCTAAACGGCGCTAACCTATTAACCAAATTTGCAACCTTAATGGAGTAACACATCAGAAAAGTTACCCCTAAGTGGAGTGACTCCCAGGAAATCAATATTCTGATACCCTGGTGGCTGTGATGGAAGAACCCCCCCCCCCAACCCCCAACCCCCCCCACCGGGAATCACTAATTTATTACCCTAGTGGCGTAAACAGTGAGAATTTCAACTACTTTGATACCCCAACAGATATAGTGTGTGCATCTAAACATTATTGTACATGCGCAACCGAAGCGGTTCAACTTAACAATTTATAGAATAATTTCTAATTATTGCAATGTTATGTTGGAGTGTTATTAGATCCACAAAAATATTAACCCTAAATGGACGATCAAAAATCGTAATCTATAACAATTGTATCCCTAAATGTGACGCTGAAATCGCTGAGAAAAGGGCTACCTACAGTGGCGATTGCCAACGACTCGGTGCTGAAAAGCTACTTTTTTCCAAAAGACGTCGACGACGGCCCGAGGGCTGGAAAGGGCCTTTACGACGCTTTTTCTGACGCGGAGTGGTAGCAGGCCTATGTGCGGAGGCGACCCCGGGCTCCCGCTTGTTTGATTCGCTCCTGAGTGATGACTGACCGATCCCTACAATATACCAGTGAATAATATGTAATTTACATGCCTAAAAACATCCTTTTCTTGCCATATTCAAAGTTTCTGCCGTGGAGGGGGTATCCCCTTCCCACACACCCGCCTCGCAGAGGATGACCAATTAATTTACGTTTGATTACTTTCTGTATATCTTTTTTGAAAACCTTGGCTACAATCCATTAATCTTTATAAGTCATTAGTTTTAATTATGTATTACATGCATCAGAACAACGTCTTTTTCTCGTGCGTATTTTCAAAATTTCCTGCCGTGTGGAGGCGGGTATCCACTCCCACGGCCCACACCTCCCTATTCAAATTGCGTCTAGTGACGCTTCTGGCCTACAATTCATGGATTCGGGGGTTTACTTTGATCCCTGAGTTATATTATGTTTTGAATGAACCTGTACCAATTTATAGTGCAAGTGGCCCATAATTGGAAACTAAGCCAGTTTTATAATTATTGCCTTGACTGTACATTTTACGAAAAAATTGTAGTTATATCAGAGTTGTAAATACTGAGGCCCCACTTAAGCTAGAATCATAGTTCAGGGGGCTCCGCCCCGGACCCCCGCGGGGCCTTGCCCACGGACCTGCAGGCGGCCCTAAGGCGGGCCCCCTGCGCCCATCCACATAGCATATTCCGGTGCCTGCTTATGTGATGTCCCCCCAATTTGAAAATGGATTTGCGCCCCTGGCTGTTTACAATTCGCGTCATGAAATAACGTGCCAATATATTTTAATGTGGAGAGAGTGTAAGCTATTGTATTACTGTCATTTCACGTTAACAAATACGTGTTAACGATTAACAGAGACAAAATAGATGCTCATTAAAACGCTAGATGTCTGATTTAATTATTCATCATGTTTTGAATGACCTAGCTACCAGGGGCCGTCTCATTTTTCGGATTGAGGGGGGGCTGGAAAAAGCGAAATTGTCAAATTTTCGGGTGGCTATCCTCGGGCGCGCCAATTGTAATACAGAGTTTTTTTGCGCGCAAAGCGCGCGCCGAAGACATTACAAATTTTGGTATGTTTAGTAGTATTTTATATACATGTTCAATAGTTCTATAGAGTGCTTACCAGTGCTTTTACCTATATTTGCATTATGAATTTTATCAAGTTGTTTAAATTATTGGGAGGGGGGGGCCATCTCGATATATTTGCCCCCGAGGATTCCCCCACCATCAACGCGTCTGCTGGCTACTACTTCAGTATTGCAAAATTTGGACTGCAGAGTGCTCTATTGGTAACGACTTTGATGTTTTTAATTTATTGTTGACTGACAATTACATTAAAGCAAAAAAATGTGGCAGGGCATGTTGAGCGTCAAAATAGGTTCTTAAACTGTCCTCTTAGGACCCACCCCAATGAACGAGATATTCTATGCTTCCAGCTTTTTGTCCCCCCCCCCCACGTTTCAAAATGGATTTGCGCCCATGGTGATGGACTTTTCAGTAAAAGGATTTCTGTCAATTCAAAATTTGGATTGATCATGTATTGTCGCCTTCGTAGGAATGGCGATTTCTGCTTATGTCGTTTGATGTTATTCCAGAACAAAAGTTCACAAATGATTTTAATTAAAACTTTAAATATTCGGTGTCAAAACAATCAAAGATTGCATGGATATTTGAATGAAAAATGGCCAAAATATATTCTCAATGCCACTTTACATTGTTACTTTAGGGTCAAGGTTGACGGTATAGGTGATTTGTGATTACCATTGCCGGCAAATTATGGGCTTACAATTACTGCACTATCTCGAAAAAAGAAATGATGGGTTATGTACACTAGAGCGTAAACTATGTTTCATCAAGGAGCTTGTGTTTGAGTCCTTGCGTTCCTTGGAGGTGCGCGAAGGGGTCAGCAACTGGGCTCGGGGTTAAGGTTATTTAAACAGCAATTTTTGGATTAGAGCTTTTGTTTATGTATATCTCGAAGCAAGGAAAGATGGATTTTCCGCGAAACTGACTGAAGTATTGGTCACAAAAGTACACTGGATATTTCCACCAAGGTACGTTTTGAAACTAATGCAGCATCTTATGTAACAAAGACTAGAAATGGAAGATGAAGTACTCCACACTGGGTTTCATGCAGCCGATTGGAGGCGACGACGATAACACTAGCGTCGCTGCCAACAGTCAAAATTTCACTTTTTCTCAATTTAGAATTGGCCCCTTTTCAACAACAAGATTGTTCATGTATATTTTCGTGCCGCCACACTATGCCACTGTGTGTTGTGTGGCTGTGTGTGTGTGGAGAGGGGGGGGGGGGGTATTGTGTATGTTATGGGAGAGGGGAGAGTATGATTCAATTGTTATTTATCCTGATGCTTGAACGCGCTTTGTCAGGGACAGTCGAAGTTTCAAATCATTGTGTTATGTTCATGTGACGGGAAACCTTCGTCAGACCATCGTCAAAAAGAAAAGAAAGAAACGTGCTTTAATAACTACTTTTCCTATAAGTTCATTAAATCGCAGCCATGTGGATATTTTGTCCGTGGCCTTGATCGTGATTGTGGTTTCGTCGAAATCTTGTGAGACAAGTTGCCATCACCATCAAGCGCTTCTTGAAACTCTCTCCAACAAACGCATACATGCAAGGGTTCAAGATAGAATTCATGTACCAGACGTAGTTTAGAATGGTGTGTAGGAGTGTGTAGTTGGGATTCCCTTCATCCACGTTTTGATCCGTTGCTACCCACATATGCACGCAAATTATAGAAAATCGACATACGATGAAAGAAATGATCACAAGCATGATTCTCCTGTAACTGCGTTCGTTTTGTGGACGTTGAAGGTCTGGACGACGGCCGTTGCTCTGGAGAGGGCGGGCTTTCAGCTGCCGCCAAATACGTATGTAACAATAGACGATGATGACCAGCGGGATGATGAACTCAGCAACTGCATTGAAGGTGAATAAAATCAGCATTCCGGTGTAATCTCGATAATTCAGATACTCCCTGCATTTTCCACATTCGTCCACTCCTGCTACAAAAGCTTGGGGTATCATCACAATAGCTACAACTGTAAAAAGAAGACAAAGTACAGTCATGGACAAAACTTGGAAATATATTTTTCTACCAAATGCAGCTTTCAATCATATCAGGAAAATGTTTCTTGTCCTGAAGTAGAGACAGGGGTGGCGCCAGGGGGGGGGGGTCAGTGGGTGGGCGGCCACCCCCTATTTTGTTATGAAAATGACGAGAATTTTACTGTTTTTACGAAAATATCGCCCTCCTATTCTTCTTGATTTTGCTAGTTAGGAAAAAAAAACCTTGGCGGGCAAAAAATGCTTTTTGTCGTCGTCAGCCCCCTGCTCTCGCTTGTCGGACGCTGTTCGGCTTGCATTTTGGCTAGTAAAAAAAAAAAATGTTCGGCATGCTACATTTTCCCCGACGAATTTTGCCCCTCCTAAAATTTTACACTGGCGCCGCCCCTGAGTGAAGCTCATTTGAACTTAGTAATATTATGTTCTGACTGGGTAATTGATCATTATTTGTAAGAAATCTGCACTTTAAAACAGGGCTACGCGAAGAAATAACCATATTCCAAACATTTGTCAAGGACTGTAAGAGACTAAGGGCGAAGAACATTTTGTTGAATTCCATGATACCGATGGCTGATCCAGAAGCCATTTAAACCCCCATTCCACACAGAGCAAGACCGCTGAAAGCCCGCTGAAATACCATGAAACTTGCTTGATCTTTCTTTGGTTTTTCAATGAACTATCAATGATCTCCGAGGTCTCTCACGATTCCTGACTGATCTTTCAGTTGTCTCCAAAACTTTTTGAATCGGGTCACTTTCAGCGGTCTTTTAGG
>JZLH01S0521861.1:2853-14381 GCA_001188425.1 Eucidaris tribuloides
GTTGCATTATCTTCAAACATGCACAAATTAGTGTCAATTGAAAAGCTGGTCTTGGTCTTGGTCTTGGTCTCGGAAATTGCTGGTCTTGGTCTCGGACTTCTGGTCTTTGTCTCGGACCTCTTTTCTTGGTCTTGATCTTGGTCTCGGGTGTCTGGTCTTGGTCTTGGTCTTGGTCTCGGATGGACTGGTCTTGACTACAACACTGACTACTACTACTACTACTACTACTACTACTACTACTACTACTACTACTACTACTACTACTACTACTACTACTAGTACTACTACTACTGACCTCTACCA
Organism: Eucidaris tribuloides; assembly: GCA_001188425.1. Taxonomy (NCBI): domain Eukaryota; kingdom Metazoa; phylum Echinodermata; class Echinoidea; order Cidaroida; family Cidaridae; genus Eucidaris; species Eucidaris tribuloides. The sequence goes on from JZLH01S0521861.1 coordinate 3,157, forward strand.
CTGCATTGTCATCATCTTGGACGAATATGGTCATCATTAGGCCTACTCTTTTCGTTTTTGTTTTATTTTCTTTCTTTTTTCGGAAATGATTCGTGTTCCCTTTTCCAACAATTCGACGGAAGAGTGCGAGCCGTCTGTGGGTTGGTTGGTTTTTAGAAAGAATTCAATTGTTTACATCAGTCGATTCGTGCGAAAATCGGGAAGAATGGGCCAACATTGACGGTCACGTGACAGATGATGTCATCAAACTTCCTATGCATTATCAATACACACTCATACTTGGCCTGGGTCGGACATCTGCCGGGGTCTTCGAGGGAACAAATCGGTGAAATTTACATCTTTTCTCACTTACTGTGAGTGTATACATCAGGTATGTACATGTAAGAGTATATCACTTGGTAATGATGATGGCAGTGTGGGACTAAATGAATATAATAGCGTTTTAAAGGCAGTGACAGTCACGGACTCCCATTTAGTTCATTCATTCATTCGTGAACGTGCATGCGATGATATGATTGTGTTAAAATCCGTACACGTACGTGCACAGACTAGACAGCACGGCGCGGCGCGGGGACAGGCCAGTGGCAGTGCCTGCGCTACAGCTGATCGATCACCGTGGTGGTTCCCCGTGTTATGACGGCAACGGAACATGGCGACATATTGGCATTGCTCCCGGTATTGCTCTGCGTTTTGTGACTTCAATTTCAAACGTAATTTTTCTACTTTAGCCGTATAAATATTACACAGAATACACACAGTGCAAAAAAGACTAGATCTATTATTGTGTGTAATTTTAATGGAGGCTTTGGCGCTTGTTTACTTTCGCACCACATACCTGAATTTGAAATCAAATTCAAGCTCTAACACGACACTTCTCACACCATACAGACATCATTTAACCTGTGTTAGTGTCTGTTGAGTCCTGTTTTGTCACCCTTTTTTCATTTTTTTTCGGAAAATTCCATCCGAAATCTTCGCACCACACTGCTTATCCGGAGCTCGCCGCAGCAGATACCGCGCGAGCGCTGTCAACCAATGTGATCGATCAAAACGCAAATTGGAGTACGGTGGCGGTGAAAAGACATCTTTTCTCCATATTTCGTTTTCAAAATTGGTTTTCAGGTTATGTACAAGTAGATCTAGTTTCCTTCCCGGTTTCTTTACGGGAATGGGGGTTGGGATGGTTATTCAAGATGTATTTCAAGTAGTTATGATAAAACTGCTACTATTATAATTAATACAAAGACATTATTCAACATGACAACCGTCAGTATTTAACTCTGTAAATAAAAAATACAAAAATGGTGTAAATGAAATTGGGGGAAAAGATGTCTTTTCACAGCCACCGTACTACAATTTACATTTTGATGGATCACATTATATTGGTAGACAGCGCTCGCGCGGTATCGCCACGGCGAGCTCGAGTGGTATGCAGTATTTTGCGGACAACGAAGAGAATTACGAAGATTTTGGATGGAATTTTCCGAAAAATAGAGAAAAAAGGGTGACAAAACAGGACATGACAGACACTAACACAGGTTAAATGATGTCTGTATGGTGTGAGAAGTGTCTTGTTAGAGCTTGAATTTGATTTCAGGTATGTGGTGCGAAAGTAAACAAGCGCGGAGCCTTTCTCGTGCGTGCCAGTTTCCATGCCTTGCTGTGTCTCGGGTCTGTGACTGTGTACATTTGCACAGCCCGTTCAGGACAGAGTGCGGGATTTGCACGGCAAAATGAATGATATCACCTAAAATCGTTCACAATGCAATGTGAAGATTAGTATAAACACCTGTCACTCATAGAACCTTTGGGTAGAATGTACACAGAGTTTTGGTGAAAATGTGAACATTTAAACTTTAAAATTTACAGTGACGTTAACGAATAACGTGCATGGGCTGTTTCCAAAATTGTCTGATCAGCCGTTAGAAGGTCGCGCGGAGTTTAGTCGTTTAACCAGTCAGTGTGCTCCGTTGGTCATGCGAACGTACACATAACCGCGATTCGCAATTTAACTAAGCAAAATTTAAACTCGCGCAAAGTACAATATTCTGGTAACATATCGTTATTAGTTTTCCTCATAAAACTGTACCACAAATTCATGACGTATGGATCTCAAACTTTCAACACACCATTTGTAAATACTAAACTACCGTTTGGTATTGATAATGAAGGGAAGTAATGTACTAATGGACTTGCAAATCCCGAACTCAATCTTTAAAGGTAAGGTCCACCATAACGTCAAGTTGATTATTTAAGCAGAACAATGGGAGAAACCTATTATTAACAAAGGTTTGGTGAAAATTCATCAAAGAATGAGTTATGAATATTTTAAGTTTTAAATTTGTGACGTCATATGCGAGCAGCTCCCCCATTTGTCATTCCATAAAGTGTCATTTTCTCAGAAAATTGAAAATGATTTTACCTGTGCATTCAATATAAAGTCAGAAACTTTATTTCATACATGCTTTTATGGAAAAAAAAACTCAGTGATCATGAACCATTAAAGAAATGGCTTTTTATGGAATTTATATTACATGACATATGTAAAGACTCGATGATCAATCTTAATTGACCTGAAAAGAATATTTGCTTTTTCATATCATACCTGTAGGCCCTACAATTTGGAATTTTTGATGTACATGTATTCCAAACGTCTATTTAATTATCACTGAACTGCCTTTCTGCATTCCACTCAGCAGTTATGTTTCCTTGAAATTTAACAATTACCAATGACAAGGACTGTGATCTCCTTTTGTCCTTTTCTTTGTTCTAAACTGAACATACCAAATATGAGTGACCAAAAACAATCAGAGTTAGCCATGATAGGCAGCTACATGTAGACCCTCAGGGAATAATTAGTTATGCTTACAATAATGATGTGTAGCTGTTTACGTTCATGTGGCAGGTGCAGTCCCAACATAATTAATTCCTGTCAAGGATTTAGTGTGACTGAGGTATGTCCAGTACAGTGTGGGCCAGGAAAACAAATGCATGGGGGCTCGGGGTGATTTTGCCCTCGAAATGTGTAAAAGAGCCCCTCTTAATTACATGTAGCATAGGGTTCAATACAAAAGAATATCTGGAAAGCACTGAAATAAGAAAAGTAGCCCCCAAAAAGAAAATTTTAATTTTTTCCCTGGTGTGGGTTACAGTATTTCAGAGCAAGCCATTGCCAGGATTACCAGCCATGGAGACTGAGTGTGGACAACTGGATAAATCCCCTGTTGTATGTAGAGTCAAGGTTATTGCTGATACTATTTCTGCCAATTTTATCAATAGGGATGCTGTCAGGTGTGAGCTCCAACAATAATTTGAGGGTATTCACCTCTGGTGTGCTTTCATTATCCCAAGATTCTTGTACATGTAGACCGTGTCTACTTGACAGGATGCTCTGTGTACAAATACGTAGTAGGCCTACAAGTACGAGATATGACAAACAAGAAACAGACTGTGAGAGCCACGCCTATAATGCAATGTCAATGGATCCACCACCTATGTTATTGTGTTGCCCAACATCTCATCAACATTCTGATATAAAATATTGTTCACCTTTCTCACCCTGTGCCCCTTCCTCGGGTTCTTGAATGGCACACCCATGCTTCGCCCCATCACGATACGAGGAGTGGCAGTTTGGTAGGGGCTGAACTGATGATTCGAGCTTCTCCAGGATTCTTATGGAGAAGATCCCACCCACGACATTGCCTTTTCGGTTGTGCCCCCTCCCAACTGAACCAGCAGCTTCAGTTTGATTCCCCGCTCCATGTTTGTGCAACCACTAGCATCGTGATGGTGCGAAGCAGGAGCATACCACTTAACCGCCAGAGGACGGGGCACAAAGTGAGATAGGTGAAATATAATATAGCAGAATGTTAATGAGATGTAGTGCAAGACAGTGACATGGGTGGTGGGTTGATTGACATTGCATCATGGGTGTGGCTCTCACAGTCTCTTTTCCCTTTTGTCACACCTCATACTTCAGGAAACAGTGAGTTAACATAATGCCACAAGTCTACAAACTTTATGACCCCAAACACCATGTCTAACACAATGTGGAGTCTGCACCCTCCCATCTTCTACTCCACCTGTTTGAATGACCCCCCCCCCCCAAGAAAAAAAGGAATAAAACTAAACTAAAACAAACAAAAACACACAAAAGAAATCAGAACTCTTTATTTGTAAGTGCACCTTCAGGGATAATGCCATGAAGATACAAATTGTTTATTACTAATACTAAGCCTACATGCAGTACAAGTTTTTAATCATTATCTAGTCTAGTGCGACTTGCAATCACATTGTGCATGACCCTGACAGGCCAGTTAATTTCTGGGGACATGCAACTGAAAACAAAATGTACATTATTCATACACCTGTGGTGGAGTTGCAGTGTAGGAACACAATTATATCAGTTCCACCCAAGTAAATGCAAATATTAGGGCTTTATGCCTAAAGGTCATATTACACCAATAACAGATTCTGAATGTCTTTTGTTTTTTTATTATTAATTAATGAAAAATCTCGGGGGGGGGGGATCCCCAAGATTACGGGGTACCCCCAAGATTTTCCACTATATTTTACATTATAGCATCCTAATGGTTAATAAGTTGTTAAGGTTATCTGAGTTATACCTCATCAGAAAGAGCAGACTCAGACTCGGCTCTTTCTGATGAGGTATAACTTGGGGGTCCCCCAATACAGTGTACCTGCATCATGACACAGTAACATATTTCACAGCATTACTGTATTGTAGCCAGAGGACTACAATTTCATGAATGAAATCTACCTCGTTATGATTAAAACAAAACTGATACCCATCTGTAAACTTGTTGAGCATCCAAAATAATGTCATAAATTGTAATTGTATCAAAAAATTTAATGGTTGGTACATGTACATTCGTAATCATGAATGAAGTTCTCTCCATTGTTTTATCCTACATGTACATTCAATTCATTACAGTCTGAAATTTGAATTGTTAGTGCATGCCATTTTATGAAAATAAGCTTCCTGTAGCTTGGGTACATAATTGACCCAGATTCTGTAACCCTAGCCTTTAATTAGGTCAATTGGTATTAATATCATATGTATGTCAGCACTTGGTACATTGCAATCAGATATGTTCATCGCCAAAGGGCCGCTATTACTTGGCGTGAAGTGAGGATAAAGACATGTAGCCAGAAGATTTGACAAGCTCAGTATTGCCACAGCCACCTTGCCATATTTCCAACCACCTCGAGACTTATCTGTTTAATTCCAGTTACCTGCACTGCTTCAGTTTCTCCTGCCCTGCATCCGGAAATCCTATCCTGAACGGCTGGATAATATTGGGTGCCAATATGCAATCCAGTAATGGGAGACATTCCCCTCACTCTCTGGAGTACATGAATTTCTGATTAAAAGTTAATGGGATTACTGAACAGGTGTTGCCAGTATGCTGGGGATGCAGACGAAGGCAAGAACTTACATTCAGAAGATATGATCATAGAAAAAAAAATGTCCTGAAGGATAATGCAGTAGCTACATGTACATGTACGTACGTACGTACGTACATGTATATGTACAGTACTACAGTATAGTAACTAGATTTTTAGTTAAATATAAGTATCTCTAAATCTTTGTGATAATTTCCATAAATGTGACGCACTGTAGGTCATTAGTTCAAAATCACAGTAAACTAAACCAGTTGTCACACGATGAAGCAAATCGTGTGACATCGTGTGACAACTGGTTTACTAGTTTACTCTCTCATAACCACCCTTTTTGTTTTCGTAATGCTACTACAGAACAGTAGAAATAATGTATTCAGCTACATGTATGAGCTAGTTTGATTTTGAATATTGTTTATGTGGAATCTAGATCTGGATGCAAATCACATCGTGTGTACCCTAGATGCCCCAGCAGCCCATTATTTTCAACTCATTTCACATTGCTCAAAATGTGAACAAGGAACAAACACGTTTGATGACTTCCCATCTTAATATCTCACTCACTCTCTGCATGGTAATGTATCCGGTTGTGCCGCCTTGCGGGAGATACACAATATGCACAACATTCATGTTACAAAGAAAGCCGTCATGTCGGCCCAATTACCAATGACAGAATGCAGCTCATAACATGTTATATCACTTCCTCAGCCATCTCATGACAGTAGGTAAACAGGGGCCCCCTATCAGTCTCAATATCCTGAATTGGGCAAAGCACTATTGTTTGATAATGTCCAGTGACTTGTCTGTAGATTCAAATCTTTTTATGTATTCAATGTTTGCAAGTGGCTGGGTTTGCAATATCATTACAAAACACTGAAGTGGCAAGATTTACAGCTCAGGCATATTACCAGTACAAGTGGAAGACCATGTGGAATTTGAGATACTGTAGGCCTAGAGCTATTGCTGGTTCATGATTTCAGCACAGGTAGGCCTACATGTACTATTGTATCATCTCTTCCTGGTAACTGGTAAGATGCAAACAAGGACACATGTTGTCACGTGTACATGTAGTGTACCCTTGTCCCTTTACACATGTAAGAATGAATCTGATTAAGCTTAACAACAGTGTACAAGAATGATGATACATGAAGATGTGATAAAATGATCTATCAAAGTCAGAATCTTATTTACATGTAACTTGTGTACATGTACATGTAGGTCTATGATTGCTGCCATTTTGATTTGTAAAGTCTGCAAACCTGATGTTAATTGTTAAATTGCTTTCATCTGTGGTTACCAACATACTGTCTTTACATACATGTATGTTCACTGTTCATGTAGATGTCACACACATGATATGATTGAGGGCATTATCTTCTTGCCACGCCCCCTTTCTACTGTACTGTACTGAGAAGGGGTGAATCTCCTTACTCCTATCACTGTTATAGTAATTTATTGATATAGGCCCTACATTGATATCATATTCCAGTAGGTACATGTACATTGTTACATGTACATGTACCGAGTCTAGTAGCCAGAAAATAATTGTTGAACAAAAATAAAGATTTTTTTTTCATCAAATGGTTTTGTCTTGTGAGGTTCAGGCAGTGATTTCATAATTTGATATTTTAGTGTTTCAGGTTTGAATACAGTATGTGATTGAATTAATTGGTGGTGAGTGTGAGTAGTACATACATGTAGGCCTCTAGTAACCGGAGGGTCAACTAGAACAAACTACATGAATAATTTTAACTGTTTTCTTTAGTTCTAAGGGAAAATCCCGTGGAACAAGTAAGAATTCCAGTGGGTACAAATTTCACCTTGCTGTCTTGGAAAAGTGGCTTGAATATAAATCAAGTTGTCTGCTTTTGTTGCTTGAACGTGGTCGTTATGAACTGTGACCCCCTTCCTCGTAAAGGAACTTGAGAATGGGAGGAACCTTGTTTGTTTAAAGAAATGTCATTTATAAATGGGTGTTGTTGTTTAAAGGTCTACTGTCCAGGCACAATGAATTAATGCCCTCTTTTGACTCAAATCTTAAAGCCACTGGCTAACATTTACCACAGTTAAAAAATCTGAGCTAAATGTATATGATTCCCCATGCTACCAATGTCTTTGATAAGGTCTAAAAATGAAGCCCTAAAAAGATTGTATTTCAAAATGATAATTTAGTGGTTTAAAAAAGTGAAAATCATAAGTTGACTGGATTCACCTGCCCATTTCCTCCCATACACTTACTGTGTGTAGATCTAGGCTATTTTCTACTCGCCCGAGTATTAATTGTTTATTCATTCATATCTTGCCAGTGGCAGCACAAATTTCCAAAATTTTGTATTCTAGGGTGTTTATTTGTCCATTCACACACTAGGCCTACTATATAGATCAGATATCAAAGTTGGACATTTTTTTAAATTGAAGCTCCACAATGTTAGCCTATTACTTTAACATGTTAGCACCAATTGCAGTAATACCCATGGTCTGCAGCAATACATGTTCATGACTCTGTTCTTTTCTACTTCCTTTCTTGTCTGTGGCACATAAAAAGAAAATGTGAAGATGATATTTCAATAACTTACGCATTACGCATACACTGATTTAAAATGTTGTTTGTCTGTTTTTATTCTTTCATTTCTCTCTTTCCCAAGATCATTCATACTGTTGCATGACAGTATTGTGTAATGTTTCCTCCCACTGCATGACATGAACATGTAGTTCCTGTTTCTACCACCACAGTTACCACAATGAGTGCAACTAATATTTATCCTGGCTGCCAGTATTAACTTTAGATCTTGTTCACAATGTGAGTCACACACATATAAAACAAATGTTTGTTTGGTTTTGTTTCAACTCATTGTTGTTGATATTCTATTACTTTGCCACAGCCTTTACATCAGCCATGCATTTATGAAGGCCATACAGTTTGTCTGTCTGTCTATGGGTGGGTGGGTGGATGTACTAATCTCAAGTTGCCTGATCTGATCTGATCTGATCTGTACGTAGGGCCAACTTTGAAGTTTGAACTAGAGGTGGTGGTTCCGGATTCATCAGAAATGCAGACAGTTTGCAAATAACAATTTTTCCACAGACAAGGCAGCAGGTACATGTACATTGTACTACTCCATCATTTTGGAAACTCCACTACAGCTGAACAAATGAAAGCTTGTCAAAAGTTCCAGTTCATTGTGCATGAGGACCTGTTCCATTGTTCCCATGTGGTATGTCATTGGTACTTCCTAAGAATACCATGCTTGCTTTGGTTTACCAAGAAAAAAGGGCTTTGTTGGTATCTTGTGTGGGTAAATTCTCTGTATTGAAGGCAAATCTGGTCTTTTACAGTTTATGAGTCAGTGTGGTTAACACAGTCTGACCCTGTTTTCAGAGCAGTTATTTGGAAAGAGGAAACCACCATCATCCCACCATGATCTTCTGCAGGACTTTACTTTTTTTTATACTACATGTAGCCATGTACATAAAGCATAATCCCAGACCTGTACATGTAGTAAATTTCCATTTATCATTAATATGAATAATCGGACATCGATTGACATGTGCCCTTAAAACCAACAACAACAATACTATTATTTATTAGTGCTGTCATAATCATTGTTGAATTGCTTTCTTCTTATGATGATGATGATGATATTTTTATTATTATTATTATTATTATTATTATTATTATTATTATTATTATTATTATTATTATGATTATGATTATGATTATTACTATTATTTATTTATTTATTTATTTATTTATTTACAATTTATCAAATTAATTGAATTAATTTTTCTTTGTAAATTGATAAACTTATTTGAATATAAATTTTATGTAGGAACATGTACAAGTATAACTACATCTGTGCTCTGTGTGCATATGATTTCTGCATGCAGTTTTGCTAGAGGGCTTGTATCTGTTGACCCATATGTCTGCACTCCCAATAGTGACAACTGAGGTGCCTTTACTTAGGAGGGGACAGTACTTGACACATATCGTCAGTGATTTCATATACAGGCAAATGTTACATTTGTTTGATATACGAGATTCGCCAGTACGTAATGTCACTGACAATATATTTCATTTATTTATTTGAAGGGAACCAACACTATAGAAATGACAATATGATTCTAGATGGTATAAATATAAGAAATAAGACACAAAAATCCCTGTTTACACAAGGAAAATTTAGGACGGTCACTTTCTACAGTTTGAAACAATCTGAATTCTGAGATATTTACATTAATTGATCAGACATGGTTAATATTTACCCAGGAAACACTGTAAAGTGATGGTCAATAGTATGCCAATAGGGCATGTGTCTACTTTTGCATGACACTTTTCAAAGTGTTGTGTATAGCTAATGCACATCTAGGCCTATACATCAAGAGACCTCAAGTGTTGACATGGTGTAACAGAAGATTCAGTGGATAGCATACTTAACTTTGACACTGCCATTCATCATGTGACTGTGGACCATACCTGCACATATCAGTAGACATGTTACCACACAGCTGGTCAAACTATCACTCTGGATTACCTTCATGGTATGGCTGTACCCTTTGCATCCATATGGTCCCTAAATTCTTTTTGAAATTTGGGGTCTTAAAGGGATCAAATACCATGAAGACAGATTGCTTTAAATGACAGGATAACATTCACAGAAAGAGATTTGGTGAAAGTGAAAGTTTGAAGAAAAAGTCACAAATGATCAGGAAGTTATGAAGTTTTCTATTTTTGAAGTACATGAAATACAGATTTCCATGGAAAATGCAAATTGACCTCTTGGTTCCTTGATTACACTACTATGTAGACAACTTCCCATCATTATATTCCAAATTATACGAAATATCTTCTTTTTTTTTCCGGAAACAGACTTATGAGATAGTGCAAAACGTATAGGCCTAAATGAGGTGTGACCCTCTTACATGTACATCTACAAAGACAGGATTTCTTTCAGAATAATTAGAATCTATGAATTCTCAAGAACAAAAAGAAATTTGTTGACAAGAATTCTGCAGTTTTGTGATGCAAGTTACCAATTTATTATTTTCATAGAACTTTGTGTGAAGTGATCTTCCACATTTTAATAAATCAAAACATTCTCAACCTCATCATTTGCTTGATTTCCTCAAACTTTGCCCAAATTTCGTTGTATGCATGTTCACTTTTTACTCAACAAGTGCGTATTCTCCCTCACTATCTTTTGGTTCCCTACATTGTGCAAGATCATTGATTTGTATATTGCACCATTAGCTGAATAAACATTCAACGTCTGCAGCTCATGAAGAGGTATGCAACAGGGAAGAGCAGTACAATTAAAATAGTAGGCCCTAAACATGACAAAATTCATACTTCAATAATGTCACAACTCAGCTTACTATTATTTGTGCAGATAATAGACTAAGATTATTGCACAAAATGGTGAATTTTCCACACAAGAAATTAATAGTGTCTGGTACATAGTTACAGCTTTAATAATCAGTTTTGTGTGTATTGAACCAACCATTTTGTATCAGATGCATGATTGATATTGAAGTAAATTTTAAATCAATAAAATCATGAATAATAAATGAATAAATAAATAATAATAGATAAATAAATAAATAAATAAATAAATAAATAAATAAATAAATAAATAAATAAATAACAGTACTTACAATGTATATGTAGGCCCTAATCAAATACCGGTATACATTTACATCAGATAAACATTCAAGATGATAACGTGTTGATGTACTGCCACTGTAACACAGTGGAGATATTGGATTTGTGCAAGCATGGATGTGATTGTGACCTTTTTTTTCTGATT
>JZLH01S0521861.1:18968-37679 GCA_001188425.1 Eucidaris tribuloides
GTGTGTGTGTGTGCGTGTGTGTGTGTGTGTGTGTGTGTGTGTGTGTGTGTGTGTGTGTGTGTGTGTGTGTGTGTGTGTGTGTGTGTGTGTGTGTGTGTGTGTGTGTGTGTGTGTGTGTGTGTGTGTGTGTGTGTGTGTGTGTGTGTGTGTGTGTGTGTGTCAGTCAAACACTGAAAGCCACAACCATAATATTTTTCTTACACCCTTTCTCGACTCGAGCCCCCTGTCTGACTTTCGCCTCGGTTTTTCACCTTCACTGATGTATGATTGGATACAGTCCCCATCTGGTAAGCAGGGGATTGCATAACCCGTACAGCCCCCCCCCCCCCTGTCTAAGATATTTGAATAAATATTGAATACAACAATTAGATACAGCTTCTGCGCAGTGGTGGCACCGGGATTTTCAAGGGGGGGGGAGAATGTGGGGGCAAGAAGTCACAGTGCCCCCCCCCCCGTCTCATATACCAATCTACATCTCTAGTAGAAGCAGAATACGCGAGGCAGGTTGGGCCTTCAATGCCCATCGACGTATTTTGGGATTATTCATTATTCCGATATGAAGAGGTCAAATTTTGATTTGAAATACATTTATAACTTTTGTTTTCACATATTTGAGATATTCACATACTGTTTCACATTAAGCTAAAATTTTGATGGCTACTTGAAATGTGAGTATTTTTTTCTAAACGTTTCCCAAAATAAGGTTCTTCGACTGACCGACCACCAAGTTGTATGAAGGGGAACTATTTCTCTCACAAATATGATGGAAGAAGAGGAACAACTACTTGACAATCATTTCTTGTTCAAGTTCAAGTTCATTTTATATCATTGACGCTTTCATAAAAAACATTCACAATACAAATGCTGAGATATATGCACAGCATTTACAGAATAAAGCATAATATATGAAGAACAAAGACAAATGAATCATCAATATAGGGAAAGACGAATTACGGATATAATTAAACAAATGAAATGAAGGGTACACAGAAAAGCGGCGTTGCCTTATTGAATTAGCTCCTCAGGAAATTGTTAGAAATGAACATGTATCCTTAAACTAAATGAAAGGAACTGACATTTCTATAATCACTTCGAAAAAAGTTTTACTGTACATGAATGCCTACACCAATTACATACCTAATACATACTCATACCATACATACATACATTACATTCATACATACATAATACACAGATACATACATACTACCATACATCGATACATACATACATACACACTCCCATAACTGTTAGCAGTCCCTCCCACCCTCACCACCACGCCCCCGAAAAATGCATGTGTGACCTTTCTTCATAACTAACCATTAAGGTTATTATTGCGCGTGTATAGTTCAAGTAATACTTTTGTATCTCGTAAAACGATTCAAGCGTAGGAACTCTACTTTGAGAGTAGGTTTAGCTGAGTCAAATGGTACGTCCTTTAAGAACCAAAATTGCGAAATGAAAGCTGTGTGATCTGGTGAAAATTGAAAAATTCGAAAGCATTAGCGTTTATATATTATAGTTGGATTTAAGTTGATGTCACAATAAGGAACTGGGCAAAAACATGATATCTCTGGCACGAAGTCTTGTTTTCAAGGGCGTAGGCTGGGGGTGCACTGGTGGACGTGCACCCCCCCCCCCGCAAGCCAAAGGAGTTCCGCCCTGGCAAGCAAAGAAGATTTTTCACCACTTTTTCTGCTTTTAACGACCTGATTTTTCAACTTTTAGTCCACCTCGTAAGCATGTTGCACCTCCCACACCAGTTAGTTCACTCCGCAGCATGCTGCACCCCCCGCCAACCAGCCTACGCCCCTGGTTTTGTTGAGGATTTATTGATTTTGGTTGAAAATTTTACTGCTTTAATGTGTAACTTATGTTGGTAACGGGGGTTGGAAAAAAAAAAATCGCGATTTTTTTTTTGAGGGGTGATTTAAATCGTGATTTAAATCATGATTTAAATCACCACTGATTTAAATTGCCAACCCTGGTTGGTAATCCGTATATTTTCATCAGTTTTTGCATTTGTGGCATCTCATTCTTTTATTAAATCACTGTTACTCCGTATACTAAATCACATACTGTATTACTAAAGTGTACTGATATTGTTGATGTGAAAAGGGTATGACTATGTTTAATGTGTGCTTCATTGTAACAAGTATGTTTCTTGTTGAAGTGATGAATGCCTGTGCTGGATCAGTATGTAGTATTCACAATTGGGGTGTGCTTTGGTAACAATATGGTGTGTATATGATCCCAAGGGTGGAAACTTAAACCCCACCCGATGTAAAATTGATTCTATCAGGGTGTAAAATTAAACCTCACGGGGTGTAGAATTAACCCTCACAGGGCATAAAATTAAACCTCACAGGGTGTAAAATTAAACCTCACATGATGTAAAATTAAAGCTCACAAGATGAAAAATTAAACCTAATATATGGGTGTAAAAATGATCTTCACCGGGTGTAAAATTCATCCTCACAGGTTGTAAAATTAAACCTCAAAGGGTGTAGAATTCAACCTCACAAGTTGTAGAATTAGACCTCACAGGGTGTAGAATTAAACCTCACAGGGTGTAAAATTAATCCTCTCTGGGTGCAGAATTAATCCGCAAAGGAATTCATCCTCAGGGGTATAGAATTCCTCCTCACAGGGTGTAAAATTACGCCTCACAGGGTGTAAAATTAAACCTCATAGGGTGTAAATTTAAACCTTCCTATGGGGTGTAAAATTATACCCCTCCACTGGGGTGTAAATTTTCACCCTATAGGGTACAGCCACAGCGACAAACCTTTCAACCCTATAGGTGAAAGTGAAATAATCCTTATTGCTCTTTTCTGCAAGCGTAACAACCTCGTACATGCTCATGCTATAATGCAATGATTTAAATGAGGTTGGATAAGAATATTATACAACATTACCAACACATCTCTAGGAAGTGATTTGATTTTGTTAAGGACTCCAACATTTCTTGGCAATCCATTGCAGATGACACCAATGTGTTCATTCCATTGCATTTTATCATCAATCAACACGCCTAAAACGTTCTTATGTCGTACACGTTGAATGGGAGTAAGAACATCATCATTTCTTGACAATCCATTGCAGATGACACCAATGTGTTCATTCCATTGCATTTTATCATCAATCAACACGCCTAAAACGTTCTTATGTCGTACACGTTGAATGGGAGTAAGAACATCATCATTATCATTACTATTATAATTTCGCGATGCGCCTCAGTGGCCTTCACCACACTGGCCATATGGATTGATCCCCAATAAAAACTAATACTCTTGACCGAATTTGCATGTCCCCCTTCCCTGCCCCCGCCCCCCCCCCCACCAAAAAAAACCTCAACATAGAATTAAAAAAGTCAATGGCCTTAGTACCCGGCGCAGTGCTCTCTTGAAGATATGGGGCAATGTTTATTTTTTCAAACTTTCATGGTTTCTGTCTGAGATATAAAAAAGTAAAAACGTATAAAAACAAAGAGGTCCCACCGAGACTTGAACTCGGATCGCTGGATTCAAAGTCCAGAGTGCTAACCATTACACCATGGGACCCTGTCTGCCATGCAAGGATCATCTTTTTGCAATCAATTCAAAACTTCAGATTAAGGACCTTGCACCAGTTTTTAGGTGTATTTTTCTTTATTTGTATGATGATATTGCATACAAATCGTTTACTATACATGTCATCTAAATGTTGATTAAATAAACAAAGTAGTATTCAGCCAAATCATGAATATGACAAGGAAATACTCGATGATGGCGGTGATTGATCGCTCATGCGCGTGTGTAACTGACTGAACTCGTTCATTGAATGCACTATGAAGTCTTTCATCATTATTTGACTGGTCGCGCGTAACACAACCGCGCTATACAATCTATCATCAATGTATTGGCTATGGGGCGTACGCGACGTACGCGTACAAGGCTGCCACTCGTAGGGGATTTCCCCTACCGTAGGGGATTTTGGCCATGCGTAGGGGGTAGGGGATACCTACGGGGACGTACGTTGGTAACGGGGTTGGGAAAAAATCGCTATTTTTTTTTTAAAGGAGTGATTTAAATCGTGATTTAAATCATGATTTAAATCACCACTGATTTAAATTGCCAACCCTGGTTGGTAATCCGTATATTTTCATCAGAGTTTGCATTTGTGGCATCTCATTCTTTTATTAAATCACTGTTACTCCGTATACTAAATCACATACTGTATTACTAAAGTGTTCTGATATTGTTGATGTGAAAATGGTATGACTATGTTTAATGTGTGCTTCATTGTAACAAGTATGTTTCTTGTTGAAGTGATGAATGCCTGTGCTGGATCAGTATCTACAATTGGGGTGTGCTTTGGTAACAATATGGTGTGTATATGATCCCAAGGGTGTAAAATTAAACCCCACACGATGTAAAATTGATTCTCTCAGGGTGTAAAATTAAACCTCACGGGGTGTAGAATTAAACCTCACAGGGCATAAAATTAAACCTCACGGGGTGTAAAATTAAACCTCACATGATGTAAAGTTAAAGCTCACAAGGTGAAAAATTAAACCTAATATATGGGTGTAAAAATGATCTTCACAGGGTGTAAAATTCATCCTCACAGGGTGTAAAATTAAACCTCAAAGGGTGTAGAATTCAACCTCACAGGTTGTAGAATTAGACCTCACAGGGTGTAGAATTAAACCTCACAGGGTGTAAAATTAACCCTCTCTGGGTGCAGAATTAATCCGCAAAGGAATTCATCCTCAGGGGTATAGAATTCCTCCTCACAGGGTGTAAAATTACGCCTCACAAGGTGTAAAATTAAACCTCATAGGGTGTACATTTAAACCTTCCTATGTGTAAAATTATACCCCTCCACTGGGGTGTAAATTTTCACCCTATAGGGTACAGCCACAGCGACAAACCTTTCAACCCTATAGGTGAAAGTGAAATAATCCTTATTGCTCTTTTCTGCAAGCGTAACAACCTCGTACATGCTCATGCTATAATACAATGATTTAAATGAGGTTGGATAAGAATATTATACAACATTACCAACACATCTCTAGGAAGTGATTTGATTTTGGTAAGGACTCCAACATTTCTTGACAATCCATTGCAGATGACACCAATGTGTTCATTCCATTGCATTTTATCATCAATCAACTCGCCTAAAAAGTTCTTATGTCGTACACGTTGAATGGGAGTATCATTTACACTGATAAGAACATCATCATTATCAATAACTTTATTTGTGAATATCATTCATGTAGGCCTATAGGCTCAAAATTATTATTTTTTTGCCAATTTACAATTTGTTGAAATTCAGTGTTAAAATTCTGCTGTAACTGTTATCATTGTCATTATCATCATCATCATCATCATCATCATCATTTATCATTTACATTTACAATTTCGCGATGCGCCTCAGTGGCCTTCACCACACCGGCCTTATGGATTGATCCCAATGAAAACTATACTCTTGACCGATTCGCATCGACCCCCTTCCTCGACCCCCGACCCCCCCCCCCAAAAAAACCTAAACATAGAGTTAAAAAAGTCAATGGCCTTAGTACCCGGCGCAGTGCTCTCTTGAAGATATGGGGCAATGTTTATTTTTTCAAACTTTCTTGGTTTCTGTCTGAGATATAAAAAAGTAAAAACATATAAAAACAAAGAGGTCCCACCGAGACTTGAACTCGGATCGCTGGATTCAAAGTCCAGAGTGCTAACCATTACACCATGGGACCCTGTCTGACATGCAAGATCATCTTTTTGCAATCAAGTCAAAACTTCAGATTAAGGACCTTGCACCAGTTTTTAGGTGTATTTTGCTTTATTTGTATGATGATATTGCATACAAATCGTTTACTATACATGTCATCTAAATGTTGATTAAATAAACAAAGTAGTATTCAGCCAAATCATGAATATGACAAGGAAATACTCGATGATGGCGGTGATTGATCGCTCATGCGCGTGTGTAACTGACTGAACTCGTTCATTGAATGCACTATCAAGTCTTTCATCATTATTTGACTGGCCGCGCGTAACACAGTCGCGCTATACAATCTATCATCAATGTATTGGCTATGGGGCGTACGCGACGTACGCGTATGATGTCATGGATGTCGTGAGGCTGATATGAGAAGTTCACGATAATTCAGAGTGAAATTTATTTATACTTCTAATTTTGAGAACTCAGGCGAAGGTTAACATCATCTCAAAGGTAACTCACAAGTACATTAACATAATCGTGTTTTGGCATATTATATTGTTGCTCTCATAACACAGCAGCGATACTGTGTGCATCTGTGTCTGAATTTTCTTTCCATGTTTCACAGCATTTGCTCGCTTGTGTCCTCTCTGCGGCCGCAGTGGAATAACTAACATTACGTTGTTTTCCATTGCCAATGGCATTGGCAGCCAACGTTAGATTAACTCATGTATCTCGCCCTAACGTTAGTGTACAGACACTGGGCGATCGCGATTGCATGACGTAGATTCTGTAACGTTGATGAGCTACGTGTGTTTGAGGTTTGTATAATACTGATTTAATTGACCAGTAATAAATTAGATCTACAGTCCGACAGTAGTCTAATCTAGTCTGAAGATAGACTTCTAATTTAATTATGACCCAACCAAAACACTCTTTTTGACAAATTTTGATGTTTTTGCTGGCAGTGTCTGGCGCTGGGCAAAAAAATGGCAGATTGCGGTAGATTACGTCAGAGAACTAACGATGTTTCTCAAGTGAGATTTAACCTTAAGTCCCCGCTCTAACGACGTTACATGAGCTGGGCAAATTGTAGCGGCACAGACCCGCATGCGAGCGAAGCGTTCAGGACTAAAGCTTCACTCGGGTTGTAATCGTCCCTATAAATGTCATGAAATGCCTAATATTTATGACTCCAGTCTCCAGACAGTACGGGCGCACGTCCAATATCGGAGATTATTTCCAATATCGGAGATTATCTCCAGTATCGGAGACTTTTAATGGGGTCATCAAAACTTGGCACAAAGAAAATCTCTGATATCGGAGATTTTTTTTCTTCCAAGACCAATCCCACCGAGGTCATGGTGGTGTAAACAATTAGATCTGGATTTACATAGAGTCTAATACAAATTTATTAATAATTTATAAGAATAATATTGATAATGACAACATTCATAAACTATGCTGGTAATCGATACCATCAGCAACTTTGCTATCGACAACTGCTGCAAAATGTAAACAATCGATCATAACTTGGTAAGAAGACGGTGAATTTTCAAAGTAGACGGTCATGTGGGGTAAAATCCCTCAAGGATTCTGAATATCACATTCCTGAGTTGCAATAACATGATCCCTGCTGCGCCAAGGTAAATAAACAAAAAAAGTCTCCAATATTGGAGACTATCTCCAAAATTGGAGAGCAGAAAAAGTCTCCGATATCAGAGAGTCTCTCCGAAATTGGAGAGAATCTCCGATATTGGATGTGCGCCCGTACTGCCAGATCCCTAAAAAATTGGCAATATTCACAAAATATGTCTGTGTGGAAAAAAAAATACAATTTTGGACAGAACTCGGAAGAATCAAATTTAGATTCGAGTCCAATAACTGGGAAAATTTATACGTTTCCACTCTTACTTCCGAAGTTACTGACTTGAATCAGCTACCGTGACACTAATGATATACACTCATTACACTGTCACTGACGCATGTGCAATGCAACTTGATTGCTCCTGTAATGCATTTAACACCTCTTCGGGGTGCTGCCACGAAGTGGCAGGGTTAGGGAAATTGTAGCCTTAACTGTAGGCAGAACTGAACGGCTTTCACACAAACTTGCATACTTGCATAGACCCTATGTGAAAAGTTTTACTTCAATATCTTGGGCCCGGCAATTCAACGATATCAGAAACTGGGTCTTGTTTTATTTTTCAACTCGCATACTTTCCGTTATGGTCATGTGTCGTATGGTGGGACC
This sequence comes from Eucidaris tribuloides, assembly GCA_001188425.1. Lineage (NCBI taxonomy): Eukaryota > Metazoa > Echinodermata > Echinoidea > Cidaroida > Cidaridae > Eucidaris > Eucidaris tribuloides. The sequence continues at coordinate 26,929 of JZLH01S0521861.1, forward strand.
CCCAAATACCTGGTGGCGTTACATTTTTCCGCCCTCTTCTTAATTAAACTTGATGCATCAAAGCTATCCTTTATCCAATTATAATGAATTTGGGCTCATTGTGCAGCAAAATTACTCTTCTTTTGAAATCTGATAAGCAATCTTGCATTACACTTCGTTTAATTAGCCAAAAATGCAAAAATGTTAACGAGGGTAAATCTGGTGGATAAGCGGAGGAGGATAAGCGGAGGAGGATAAGCGGAGGAGGAGTGTGTACAATCTCTGGAGAAATTGCAAATTCACCTGTTCTCTTTTGTTTTTCCTACTATTTGCAGCAGATAAGCTATCTTGGAGTTATGATATGCATCTGACTAACTTGACACATGTTGTACTTCACAATTCTCAATAGTAAAATGAAATTAATTGTCTTCTAGGACATTAATTACTTAATTAATTACTGGTGTAGCTTATGCTTGCCATTGACTTGCACACATTATGAAGCATGATAGTACTGCATGTAAGAACACACAAATATGTTCACTTCAGGGCTGAAATTTGGTTGAAATTTTTAAATACACTCTACTGATCCATTTATTAAACAATAATCTACTATTTAATCTCTAAAATTTGTTAGTTAGGTCTAATAAATTGTTTGTTTAATTAGTGTAATTAATGTTTTTGTAACAAATTGCAACACAATTATTAACATATTTTGTCACAGCCTGTATCACCTCATCTGAAAATCAAAAAGTAGTAAAACCATACATTTTCTTAACCCTATATTAACTGGGGGGGGTCAATTTGACCCCCCCCCCTCGACGAATTTCGCGACCATGCCGCCGTGCAAAATTTTTTGATCGCGTCGCTCGCTGACTTTTTACTTTCAAGTCTTTTTGAGACCGTTTTCGTGAAAATCGGACATACCGTTACGACGCTGCGCGACTTTTTATACATGCATGTCAACCCAAAAATCGCTCAAAAACGTGATTTCGTGTACAAAATCAATGGAAATTGTGTTTTCAACCAAAAATCATAAATGCATGATTATTTTTGCTTTTACTGGTTGAAATGAATTAAGTTTATGCTGTTTATGATTGCAAAAGTGTCCCCAACAAATTTCATCGAAAAAACAATAGAAAACAAAAGGTCAAAAACAGCCAGAAATACATAAGAAATTCACAAAACAATAAAATACATAAGAAATTAATTCCAATTCGGCAAATTTTTTTGTAGATTATTGTGAGAAATGTCAGAATGAACATTTTCACCAAAAATTAGTATTCTACTAGCTATTGTAAGTGAGTTATAGGCGAAAACATAATTTCATGCACTTATTTGCATAATTAATTACTTAAAAAATAGAAAACATTAATTTTTTGAAAATTTTACTATACAGTTCGCTGTAGTTTACATCCGGGTCTAATGCGCATTGCAAATTTGCAGGCGATCGCGCCGATCGGTCGGGCCGAGATCTATAGGGGGGTCAACATTGACCCACCCCAGTAAAAACCTGGTCGAATAGCCAGTTAAAAAGCGGGTTAAAGCTGAAAGTACGCTTTTTCCACCATATAGATCATCAAATTTTTTGAGCGCATGACTTAATACTAACAAATGTAATTTAGTGGTCATCAATATCACAAAACTATATGTTTTGTGAATATTACCCTTATTTTTTTTACACACCCTGTTATAGCCAACTTGACCATTGTTATGATTGAGATCTCTTGAAGTATAAGCTCCATAAATGTATACTTTTGTTGTTTCTGTAATACTACTTTTTGATTAGCTTACATTGGTTTAAATGAAACGGTGACAAAATTCAATTTTGGTGCCTGTAACGCAAAGGGTTCCACCATACGACACATGACCTTATACCTTCTCTGTAGAATCTAATGTAAGTTACAAGGACAAAAATTCCTTAACCTGATCCAAAAGCGAAGGCCAAAATCGGTAAAAACATTGAATTTTTTTTTTTCAAAGGTGTGTGAGCCCACTGCTAATACATGTGATCCCATAGATAGTACTTGGATGGTGTGAACTTACTCTGCCATCCCGTATGGGCATGTGGGGGCTGGGCTGGTACTGGCGCACTACTTTTGTTGGAGGGGAGTACAGGCTACCTTGAAAAAATTGCGAGAATCTTAATGAAATTCATACACAAATACGATGATACTTTCACAATTACCCACCTAAATATTAAAACATTTAATATTTAAAATAAAATGTGAAAACAACACATAACACTTCATTAACATTAAACATAATCCACTCTCCATACAAATGAACACTGAACTGGTGATAATATCAATGCATTCTACTCCTTGCAGTTGCACTATGAACCCATAATCATGTTAAATGAGGTTTTGGAGGGTTTGCTGTAATGCAATGATGTGGTGTGTGGTTTCACCGAGCAAATTTGAAATGACGTGAGGTAGACAATGTGTGTTTCGTCCTGAATATTTTGTTGTGATTATGATGTGAAAATGATCAAATGGAACACACTTCAATCACGGTGAATCAACCTCTTAAAATCTAAGTCAGACAGGAAATTGAAATGTCTATCAGACTCAAAAGTAGTTTTCAATGCATGAAATAAATACGACTTACCTCACCATTTATTTTCTTCCAATTTCCGAAGTACCAAAACCACAAGGACATGTGAGCCTTGATTATCGTGTGATCGTGTACATTTAAACACTAACAATAATACTTGCAAGAAAATATTTTATCAATTAAAGGGAGAAGGCGCCAGCAACTAACAGGCATAAGTTAAGAAAATATTTGAGTTCTTGCCAACCAATCAGATAGCACGTGCACCGCAGGGAGCTGACCATGCGTGACCAATGCATGCCACGCGACGTGTGTTAGCTGCACCGTGGTAATGTATGCACTGTAATAGACTTTTCATTTGTCTCTCTCTGTGTATTTTAGATCGCAACTGCTGATCTTATAATTTTAACAAACATGTCAGAAAAAATGAACCAGGATTCGAACCCTCGTCTACAGCTATCCGGGCTGCGACAATACCACCAGGCCATAACTGGTTACCGGCATTGGCACGACGACCGAGGAACAAATACCAAAGCTCACAATTCTGACATTGTTATGTTAAATAGTCCAAGGCGGACATTTTTATCATTGTGATTAAATGAAAGGAATTATTCAGAGAGGTGAAATGCGATGTAATAGACTTTTCATTTGTCTCTCTCTGTATTTTAGATCGCAACTGCTGATCTTATAATTTTAACAAACATGTCAGAAAAAATGAACCAGGATTCGAACCTGCGTCTACAGCTATCCGGGCTGCGACAATACCACCAGGCCATAACTGGTTACCGGCATTGGCACGATGACCGAGGAACAAATACCAAAGCTCACAATTCTGACATTGTTATGTTAAATAGTCTGTTTGAATTGATAAGCTCCTCCCCCTATAGCTGCTTCTGCAAGTTTTGTCTTAGGGTAAAACTTACAAAGACGTAAAATACACACAAATTAACTAATTTATAGGGCCTTGATGAGGGTAAGTATCACAGTACCCCTTATTTAGGCTGTCTTTGTCACCATGTACCATAATTCTCACAATACTCACAATGTCATTTTTATTCTTAAGTTATGCCTGTTAGTTGCTGGCACCTTCTCCCTTTAAGAAAACAAATGGCATTGTGAGTATTGTGAGAATTATGGTACGTGGTGATAAAGACAGCCTAAATAAGGGGTACTGTATGATTCTCACCCTCAGCAAGGTCCTATAAATTAGTTAATTTGTGTTTATTTTACATCTTTGCAAGTTTTATCCCAGGGTAAAACTTGCAGAAACAGCCATAGAGGGAGGAGCTTATCGATTCAAACAGTGCATACATTACCACAGGGCGACTAACACACGTCGGGTGGCATGCATCGGTCACGCATGGTCAGCTCCAGACCTGTGCACGTGCAATCTGATTGGTTGGCAAGAACTAAAATTTTTTCTTTACTTGTGCCTGTTAGTTGCTGGCTCCTTCTCCCTTTAAGAACTGGTCATTTCGACTCGAGTTTCACTGAGTTCAATTGTTCAATGGAATCCAAAGTTCATGTCGTTCTCTTCATCGTATCATTTAGAGTTCGCATAGTTTCGGTGATGCGGGAAATCAAAAACCTAACTTATCATGTCCGTTGGAAAATAATTATCTATCAGCTATCACAGAAGGTCTAAATATATCCATAGGGGATTTGTCGCGAGACGTAGATCTGCATGCACAGGTGTTGGTCGGTTGAAAAATGGACGGCACCTCACCTCTGCTGTGGCCACGACGACACTCGACAAACTCGACGAACAGCAAGTTGGTGAAGATCTATTTATCCCTCGATGTCAATGCAGAATTTGACGTTGTAAGGCTTTACGAGGCTCAAAATTATTACACAGTCAATCAGCAATTAATGTTGATGAAAATTTGCACAATCTGACAAGGCCTCGATGTTAGAGTCTATGTTGTGCACTTCACTCCAAGAAGCAATGTTCACAGTTTGTATTATAAAATTCACAATAAACTGACGATGTGAGATAAGCAATCACAGTTTGCAATGCAAAATTCACAACAGACTGCCAACGTAAAATAAACGTTCACCGAGAGGAAATTCACTGGTGGTACAGTACTGTGTAACTATTAAATGTCTTTCACATAATGAGTGGGATGCAGTTGACATTGGAGATGGGTTACCAAAACAATCTGGTCAAGCACTGACGAAATCAATGGGAAATGTTCGGCAGCTAACAAATTTGGTGACTGATGATATAGGAATCTATAGCCACAACCCAAGCCGGAAGTTTTCAGCTGAATTGAAAATGAACGACTAAATGAATTATTGGCGTGAACTGTCTTTTACAGTGCATAAAAACATCAACTTTTAGCCAATGGGAAAACGAGCCAACAAATCATTAATTGACCCATCACAGCCCGAGTGTATCGAAAGGAATGGCCAAGACTAAAAGAGCTGTGCTAGTTTGAAACTTTCCGATTCAATTTTAGAAACCTAAAATTGCTTAAAATACAAAAACCGAAAAATTTGTTGTAGCATTCGTGCTCACCTAACATTGAATATACAATATAAGACCACAATCCTACCAAATCATACAGGATGGATTTATCTGTGATACCCTAAGAAAAGCACATGTTCATGCATATTTTGCTATGCAAATAAGGACTAGGTGAGATCAAAGGCTGCGCCAAGCTAATGCGTGTGCGAGGAATGCTGGTGATGTACATTCCCAAATCCCAACGCTAGCTAGGCCGCAGAACGTAAACAAGGAGGAAGGATCATATTAAACAATGAATCGACGAGAGCTGAGCTGCTACAAGGTATCATTGTACATGTAAATGAAAATATAGTTTTCAATGATACCAATATCAAGTATTACATTATATTCCAAGAGAGAAACTGATGACTAAAGTTGAGTTGTGGAACTTATTTTGAATTTGAGAAGTTTAACATTTTTCTTTGACTACGGAGAATGGACATGTATGTGTTCACAAAAATCATTGTGCAATCATACAACAATTTATTTTCCAGATGTGAGATTAATGAGAAGTGAAAATATCCTGTTCAAGGAGGCCTCGGGAGTAACAAGTACAATACATTAGGACTGGATTATTCGTGAGCAAGGGTCATTCTCAAGAGGGGGGACCCCCCTATAGAACTTGGAATGACGTGGCATGAGTGCAACTGCAACACTTAATTGTGTTCTGTAACACACAAAAGTGATGAAAAACTGTGATCTTTAGAAACAGTCCTGTTGAATAATGATATTCCACAGAGGAAGTAAAACTACTTCCAGCAAATGTAATTTTATGAATAACAGAAAAAATCTAGGATTATGACAGGTGACAGGATTAGGAATTTATATTGTCATGATCATGCTGTGGTTAGCTTTAGGAAGATAACACTCTTTTTGACTGTTGACATTTTCATACTGCATGGTGAAGATTATGGTAATGTTACAGGGTCAGAAACCCAAACAAGTTGGACCAGCACCAAGCAGCTCCTGGTTTGGTTGGACTCTACCAAATTCAGCAATCAGTGGACAAAAGCTACATGTACATCTGGCATATCTAGCATATAGACTATTTCATAGCTTGAGCAAAAAAAACGTAATTCATTATTTATATTTCAGAAGTATGATTTGAATACAGGCCTTGAAGTAATCGAAGGCCATAACCTTGGATGCCCTGGTGACTGGCCTTGATGCCCTTGGAAGATTTTTGTGCTCTTTTTTATTTTCCCCATTTGTGGTGTGATATAGGAATGTGCCCAATAGTGGCCTTTTCCTAAAAAATCCAAATTTTAGGTCTACCGTCTGTGAGTATTTGAGCAAATACTTGTGCATTGTAATGTGCAATTTCAAAACACTGTGTTAATAACCTTGTGTGAGCTACCTATTCTATAACTTCTGAATTACTGCATGTACATGTACATGTAGTGTTTGTAGTAGTGTTCATATTATAGTGCAGTTGTTATACTTGAGGTATCGACTGGACATCTCTATCAAACTTAAATGAAATACATATAACATGATGCTACTGTTAGAGTCTTGTACTGTAGTATGTTGACTCAGAAAGAATTGTTGAAAAGAAACCACATAACTTGGACCTAGTACATGTTGTTTTACAACACCACTGGTCGTCTTTTGTAATTCCTTGATATCTTCTTTTTGCATTTTATCAGGAACACACTTTGCCCTGTGAGACAGATCTGCAAGTTCTTCATTGTTGGGAACAATGACGGAGAAGACGTGATTATCCGTCCAGCGATCAGGAGTTGGATCTGTATATTTGGAAACAAGACTTAGATACAGAATTGTTCTCATGTTTTTGTGATCTTCTTGAATCATCCATTTCAACATGTCATTGCAATTAATATAGGTATCAATACATATTATCCTAGTGTTTTCTCCACTAGTTTGTGCACTTATTGATACAGCAGATATACAAATTGGTACAATATAAAACTCACCTGAACTTGTGAAATTTAAGAATTCTCCAAGATGTCACGAGGACCTGTCAGGGGTCAAAATCCCCATGGGTTGAAACTGACAAGTCTGGATCAAATCTGGGATGACCTGAGAGCCGGAATACAGCAAGTCTACTCCAGTCAAGCAATGGCCAAGAAGCGCTATATGGAGCTCTATTCGTATCCTTTGATTTTTGATCGCTGTTAAATGTGGAATGTGATTGTGATTTAGACCCGATTTACGCCAAGCTTTTAGGCCGGCCCGAGGCCGGCCTAAAGCTTGGTGTAAATGCAAAGGAGGCCCGAGGCCCTCCCCGATTTGGGACTACCTCTGGAGGTAGTCTCGGGCCGGCCTAAATCCGGTGTAAATGGAAAGGAGGCCTCGGGTCCCCAATTTACCACGCGATGGGGCGCAGTTACGTAATACACAATGCCAAAACTCGCGAACTAACTTCCGGTGTATACAAAGCGTGCGGGTAAACCGTGAATCAAATCATAATCAAACCAACTATCGTAAATGTTAAATAAGACAACAAAATACATGAACTATTACATCCGTTAGGTATCTTTTTTTTTCTTTATACTGTTGTTATGAACTGCATTATGTTGTGTCAACATAAAATTGCTGTTTACTTCACAGTCTCATTCGAACATTTTTTTTTAAATCAACTCTCTTACGAGAAACTTATGTAGGGATGTTATCCTTGCAACGTGTATAACAAATTGCGCACGAAAAAAATATAGTGCTTTCTTTTACATCTAATGATAGGGAGACACAATGGGGCGAGTTTTGGAAAGGGGGCCTCTAGGCCGACTTAATATTTGGTGTAAATGCACAAAATTGCGGGCCTCGGGCCTCCAATTTAGGCCGGCCCGAGGCCGGCCTTTTGGTGTAAATCGGGCCAAAATGTTCTTTTTCTGTTACTTCCCATCTGTGACATGTTGACTTCATGAATGCAAGTATCTGTAGAAGGTATGTGCAGAGGTATAGTATATAGCAAATGTCTACTTAACATGAAAATCAGGTTTTTGGCCCATGTAAATGTGAATTAGGTAGGTTTCCAGTGTAGTGTGCAAATTATGCTCCGTCATGTCAAGATTCAGACCATCCATTACAGCACATTACCCATGCTACAGTCTTTTTTGCAATTAATGTAAGTTGCAATCCTGATAGAAGTAGTGGCCCATTTTACATCGATCTAGACCCTAACAAATTATTTTGTAACATGGAGAGCAATGTTACCATCCAACTCCTAGTTGATGTTATGCCTAAATGTACAATAAATGTACATTTACTTGTCTGGGTAGTGATATTTATGTATCTGGTGTAATATGTACAGGTGTATGTACAATTATCCTACATCTAGTCCATGATAAGGAAAGAGTCTTGTTCTGCTCATTTAGATTCCAGTTGTTTATGTACAAACGGTGTAAAAAGGTACAATACCATTACCAGCTGTTTCAATCTGAATAAGAATTTTAAAATATCTACACTTTCTGAAATATGACTTACCAGACACAAGTGCTTAGCATTAAAGACACTACATAACATTGTGGAAGACCTGTTTAAAAAATTGTCAAAGTTTGCTATCTGACATATCTGACAGTGTTTGAATAGACAAATAAACACCCTAGAACACAAAAGTTCAGACAGTTATGCTGTCACTGGTAAAATAGGTACAGAAAAAAATTGGCACATGAATTATTCTCAGTCGATAAAAAAATCTGCAACCCAGCAGTCTATGGGGAAAACTGGAATGGTGTCTCAATGAGTTTTACTCTTTTCAAGCACTTAATGATCATTTTGAACTGTAATCTTTTCAGGGCTTATTTTTAGACGTTATCAAATATCAAAGACACTTCTAGCATGGGGAATCATGTAACTCACATTTTTAAAAAATGGAAACATTGTTATACAGTGCCGTTAACATATTCACTGTACATGTACATGTACACGTAGGTGTCTATTACATGTATGTTTCACAAAATGTGTTGAAATTATGTTCTAGCTTAAAGGTTAGTGACATGATTAGGAAGAATTGAAAATGCCTCAAGAACCAAATGAGTTGAAATATATACCAACTATACACTAGCAGGAGTGGATCTCCCACCTGGGAGGATTTGTCTGTAATTTGTTTACTTAAGGAGAATCAAGCATAAACATAGGAGTATCTTATTTTTTTCCGGAGACGATAAAAATAAGCCTCATATAGAGCCACACAGCAGGTTTCCGTGCTACCAGTGATATTGACATTGTTTATTTAAAGGCAGTGGATCTCATTTGCAAACATCCCAACAGACCAGGAAAAGATAACCCATGCCCTTAGGCTATTGATGAAGGGCATGTCTGTGAAATCTGGGGGCCAGTAATTACCTAGAATTTGAAAATGCAAAAGACAAACAATAGCCGTTTAGTGTACGTTCTATGGTAGGAATTTTTTCTCGCGAGAAAAAAAATCAAATCTGAGTCTAACGGTCACTATAATTCCACTAAAACTGAGTTTCTAGCTCCTATATTTTGCTAATGGTTCCCAGATGGCATTTTCTTCTAAATGCCATTGTATTTACACAATGTCAATTTTTAGGCATGCAAAAGAGATCCCCTGCCTTTAAGAATGAGTCAACGTTTGACTACAAGATTTTCACAGGAGAATCCTTGCATAGTTACTTGATTCTAGAGTAGTTTCAGCCCAAGTTGAGGACTACCCCCAATCATGTCATTTACCTTTAAAGCTTTTGGGTAATGCTGGATGTTGTTCTTGAGAGTAGGGAGTTGTGGTTACTGTATTGGTATTGATAAAATGGACCTGGCTCTTGTGTTGTCTTTGTGAAAAATCAAAACACAAATTATGCAAAATCGCAAGCAAACCTGTCAGACAAAGAGACATGCAGCCATAGTAGCTGGTATGTCTTGGCACTTGTCAGATCAAGTGCATCCAGCGTATGGTATCAGTGCCGATAAACGTCTCTCTTGGATAACGATGACTTTCCAATATAAACAAGGAAACTGGTTGCTTAGTCAAGGATGTGCAATTTATATTTATGTATTCATTTCATTTGATCCTTTCACTAAAAGCACAGGATTCATTTCTATTTTCATGACTATCAGTGGGTCAGGCAAGTCTTTGACAAATTAGTGAGTCGTCATAATTATAAGCCACCTTTAGCAGTATTTATACAATTTGAATACTATACAGTAAACTAAATTAGTTAGTAAAGAGAGTGTTTGCAGGGTTCGAAATTAACGGTAGCCCGCTAGCCAATGGCTAGCAAAAATCACGGCGGACTAGCCAAAAATCCCCAAAATCTATATTTACTAGTCCGTGTGGCTAGCTAAAATATTCCTTAAGTGTCGCACCGAGTGTTGCATGATTTTATGTAACAATGAATGAACTCAAAATCTTGATGTTTATTCGAACAAAATACAAACGAAATAACAAACTTCTGGCGCGAAATCCGTACCTCGGCGCGTCCCCGCTAACAAGCCACTATCAGATTCACGATCATCGCCGCGCCACTGGGTTTATGTACTGAGCTGAAGTCAAAGTACTCGATTTTCGCTGCAGAGGGCGTTGTCCAAAAACTCTCTCGCGCTAGCTAATTCCGATCTATCGCTAGCGCGCGCTGGATATTTTCGGAGCGGTGTTGCTACAATGTGGGATAGACGCAAGGCTGCCACTCGTAGGGGAAATCCCCTACCGTAGGGGATTTTGGACCTGCGTAGGTTGTATACAAATATGTACGGCCATGAGCGGTTCTAGTTGAAACTATAGGGCATGAGGTGA
>JZLH01S0521960.1:1173-17774 GCA_001188425.1 Eucidaris tribuloides
GGACACACCAAACCCATCAATTATTGGGTGGTATTTTGAATCAGAGAATTCATTTTTCCCCACCTGAATCTATTGTCTTGCCAACATATCACTTGTCACTTCTACCAAGTTCAGACACTTCCAGGGGGTAGATGATATTTTAACAGGCTACTTAGTGAAGACAGACATGCCAGCCTTTTGACTTGAAAATTACCTTAATCATGCCCCCCCCCCCCCCCCACTTTCACTTACAACACACAAGTCCACAAGTCCAAAGAGAATACTGTATTTAGGATAGCTAAACAGTGTGCAGCGAGTGCAGCCTATCCATGTATATTCCCTTGTAATGTGAAGGGATGAGCTTTATGAAAGAAACATGTTTTCCACCTTTTTATTACATTTGTTTATATTTTCCACAATAAAAATATGAATTGTAATTTTGATATACATGTATTGTTAATTGCTAAGGGTTTTAACAATAATCCATTTAAAAAAAATGTAGCATTTACTGTAACTCCTATTATGGCCATAGATTTCCTGGATATAAAGCTAACCTGTGATATTGATTTTTCACTACCCCAACATAGTACATCGTTCACATTTTCTTTTTGACTACCTGGTTCCCTTTCATGATATCACCTTGAATTTAGTCAACATACTTTATGACTACATTGTGGTTGAGGTGAGCTGAACTTTTTTCTTTGTTTCTGTTTTCTGTCACGAATGAACAAGGAACTTTTTAATACAAGGAAGGAAAGGGGCTTAGAAAGAGAGCCATTTGAGGATTCAACCTTCAGTAAGGCGGATGATCTAATTTAATTATCACCTTCAACGTGATCCTGTGAGGAGGAAAACCAACTGTACCCAACCTCATTATTCCAGTGAAATACGCAGCATGAAATGGATCCCTGTTTAAAAGTCAGAAGTACTTTCTGACCCATTATTTCCAAGAACGCTTGTATTGTTTATTGATTTGCAGAAAGAAAGAATTTTGTAATAATGTATACATGTGTGGCATGCTGTGTGATGCTAAAAATTACACTTTTACTACTCAACACCTCAACTAGAAATAAAGCTAATCCATCAATTTATGCAAGTGCTAAAAATTTGAAGTAGAGATTAATCCGTTGAAGACTGATTATGAGATATCTCAGGCTGGGATCTATGAGAATGCAGGATAATCAAAAAATTTAATCATCTCCAATGGTTTAAAGCAAAGAGACCAATATGTTTACGTTAATAAAGTGATCACAATACTTCTATTTAATAATTACGCTGTTTCCTGTCCATCCAGGATTGAAAGGGTTAAGCAGGATCAATGTATCATTCTTATTGATTGCCGTGATACCTACCAAGTCCAGGAAACATTCCGCCAACTTGACAGGGTCGTCGTCACACTGTTCAAGATCTGCTAGAAGTGTCCTGAAGAAAAGCAAACAGATAAACAAAAACAAACAAATATTAATTCAATTTCCAAGGAATGAAAATTAGTGTAATTACTCCACATTTTAAGTAGCTGGGCAAAAGTGATGAAAATCTGCATGGAAGTTAATGAATTTCTATACGTTAAAGTTTCTTTATAAAGGAAGAAAAGAAATGCTTTAAAGTAATGACATGTCATGATCATATTTCTAAATGACACATTGCACTTGCTAAAACATAACTTGAGAAAGGAAACAAACCATATTTGATACATGGAGGTGTTATAGTAAGCCTATATGGTTTGTAAGTGATAGGCTAACATTGTGGAGCTTCAATTTAAACAATTGTCAAACTTTGATATCTGAGCTACATAGTAGAGTTCAAATGGACAAATAAACATCCTAGAATACAAAAGTTTGGAAAGTTACACTGCCAATGGCAAGTTATGCATTAATAAACAATTAAAACTCGGGGCAAGTTTTAATAGCCTAGGTGTACACACAGTAAGTCTATGGGAGGAAATGGGCAAGTGAATCTGGTCAACTTACGATTTTCACTTTTTTAAAGCACTAAATAATCATTTTGAAATACAATTTTTTTCAGGGCTTCATTTTTAGACCTCATCAAAGACACTGGTAGCATGGGGAATCATGTGGCCCAGATTTTTTTAACTGTGGTATATGTTAGCCAATACCTTTAAGAAACCCCTTCCCCTTTCAATCCAGACATGTCATATCTGTATTCAAATCTCTTAGTAATCATGAGTGGATGGTACGGTACAATGTTTATCTGACCGGTGACACACTCAAAAATCGTAACTTGCCTCTTTCCTGGGTCTGGTCAAAAAGGTATTTTATTACATCATCCCAGAGGATACCTTCTTCTTACCATCTTTTCCTCCTTTTTCATTTTTTATTAGATCTTATCAAGAGCGTAGACTGGCCCACAATAACACCAAATGAATCATACTAGAAGGGAAACACAATCAGGATATCTGTCCCAGTGAAAAGCAAATGTCACTCCTATAAACCCCGGGGGGGGGGGGGGGGGGCGGGGGGGGGGGGGTCAGTCAAACATAATGTTGTACCACATGCGTGACAAAAACGCGTTAAAAGGGGTGTTTTTTCAGGTTTTAGAACGTGGCCGCGCGCGTGCACGGTAAAGGATCACAATACACCTGATTCAAATAAAAGGGGTGTTTTGAAAACTGTTCAAAAAGACGCATTTAGGGTATTTTTTCCCCGAAGACTTTTTGGAAGACTATGACCAAACGATTAGGTATGTTGAGCTAAATGTGTAAATTAGCCACCTTGCGAAAATCGTTTAGGGGTTATTTTGCACACAAGAAAACAACTTGTTTAAGGGGGTGTCTGGAAATGATTTGTCACCATGTGTACAGCATATGTGACTGGCCCCCCGGCCTAAACCCAGTAAAGCCTCACCTTTACTCTCTTCCCCAACCCCCCCCCCCCGTTTCACCTTTATCCATGCCTTCACCTACCCTTTACATATCCCCCATCCAATTATTCAATAGACCCTTTCACACCATGTACCCTACTTCAGGGTCCAGGGTCACACTATCCACTATACCACTGTTATCAGAACTACCCTCCCCCAAATACTATCACTGTTCTCATACTTACACGTATTCTACAATCATAGCTAAATGAGATTTTAAACAAAAGTTTTACAGAGGAAATGATAACATGTATATCCAATCCTGATCTGGTTTATCTATTCATTCATTTTGAAGTAATATTTAGGCATAGTAATATTTGAACTTTAAGTCAAACATCTAGAGCTACACCTCCCTGACTCATAATCTCAGAAACAGAATTATCCTACTTATGAGGCAGACTAGGATAGAAGACAGAAAACACAATGTCACCCAAGAGGCAGTTTATCTATGGTCACTGAAGTGATGTAGGCAATTAAATGTCCTAAAATTCTTCATCCAAATGATACTGCTGATTGAATTTTGAAAATGAAATCAAACATCCAACTAATTATAGCTATTACAGTAATCACTGCTGCATACTACTGGAGTCTCAGAACCCCATTCAGTTGAATGCTTGAATTCATGGCATGGACATGTGACTTCGAACAACACCCTGATAATCCCAGGGTCTAATATTAGCTATGGGGAAGGGGATGGGGAGAGGTAAAGTAAGTAAGCTGCCAAAGACTATCCTCATGGGAAACACAGGAGTAAAATGCATCATCTAACATTACAAATCCCAAACGCTGAAGATTGAAAAGGGGGGGGGGGGGTACATCACCCACAAGGGGTCAAAATGACCACACAGAATTTGCGAGGAGGAAATCCTTTGGTTAGAAATAAAAACTTGCTGACTTCACTTTCAGGCTGAAGTCCAAGTTGAAATGCTAGAACGTTTTGTTATGATCAGATATCGTCTTCACTATACCACAACAACATCACAAAACTTGCATATCATGATTATGAATATATTGAAATGAAGTACAGCTGATGATTTATTCAAAATCTAATTCGCAAAAGTTGCTTGTAAAATTGTTGTTATCTCACCACACTCATTCAGTGTCTCTGTATTGACATAAACATGCTCTTTGCACTCAAATACAATGCATTCCAGTCAAATTTCATGTAAATCTCTCTTACAGATGTGAATGGTGTTAGTAATTGTATTCGTACAAGTGTCCATTCCTCAATTCTTGGGGCATTCCAGAGTGTTTCCACTTCCAAAATCCCACTGTTTCTCTTCAATGCTACTTGTATTTTTGTTGCAGAGATGGACAGCTGAAGGATAAACTTTCAAATCTCGTCAACAGGAAGTAAATAAAACAGTTCCATCAAAGATATTTCCTTCAACCTTCACGAATAATGAAAACAGTAACAAACTTTCTTATTGCAATAATCAGATGTTCTTCTCTAACTTTAACATACACAAAAATTATCAAACTTTAATATTTGGAATATTTGGAAGAAAACTTTTCATCATCATTTAAGTAAAGTCATCTGCCCCTATCTGTACTGCCCCACAAAGTAATCATAAAACTTGATAATCTTCTGTTGGTTCTGTGCTTCCAAATGATTGTCTCAACTCTTAAGCATTTACTCAGGAGAAATAAATCATCTTTATGCATTTTCTCATGGTTTCCTTCATTTCTTAATTTTGGGGATCCACATGTATTTCAGCCCCTTGGCTATAAAGCTGCATGCATCAACTATAGCTATAAAATAATATGGTCCATATTTGGGATATAAACTGCTGTATGAGGAGTTGAGGACAAACAATGGCAGTTTACGATATGCTAAAAGATATAAAAACACACACGAATTGGCCAACTCCCAATAAAAGATATTATATTTAGCAGTAACACCCTGGATGACTATTTACGCCCTACTCAGGATTTAATAATAATTTACACTGGTCATCAAACTGTTCCAAAGGTTTTTTGAAATTTTGCCAGAATCTCCATCAGTGACACATCAACCTGAACAATTTTCAAATGTGAAAATTATCAATTTTCCTCTTCTTATTTACTTTCCCTGTTTTCATTTGGGGAGGCAAATCCCTCATAAAATGATTTTCTACAAGAATTACAGTATAAGGAGAGATCATAATAAAATATGAGTAGGTCACATCTCTGATAGCAATATTTCATGATAACGGATGAAACAAGGTGAACACAAACTTTGACATACTCAGAAATTCAATCTTGGTATTTTCAATTAGATGACTGTTGAATTTCCATTTCTGTAATTTCAAGTTGTAACACTATCACAAGAAGGATAGATAAGCTTTTTCTTAATCTTGCTTAGTCCTGAAACAAAACTTGCTATGTTAATGTGATATTTTTAAAAAAAT
Source organism: Eucidaris tribuloides (assembly GCA_001188425.1). Lineage (NCBI taxonomy): Eukaryota > Metazoa > Echinodermata > Echinoidea > Cidaroida > Cidaridae > Eucidaris > Eucidaris tribuloides. Next base: position 6,423 of record JZLH01S0521960.1, read on the forward strand.
TTATCCACTATGAGAGTGGCAAGAACAGACATGAGGCAAGATAGTAGGAAAAAGAGGAGAGTGTTGAATCTATAGTATTTGGTTGATCTAACCAAAGGCACGGGTCCATGATCTGACCCAATTGAAATACAGCATGGCATTGTTTATGTCAGACATAGAAAGAAATTTGGAATAGCATATTTATGATTTTTCAATGAACTGTGAGCAGTGAACAGATATCATATCCTTTGGCATAAATATTGGATGAAAAAACAGTGTATTTAATAAGTTAATTTCTTTCCCCCCCCCCCCAAAAAAAAAAAAATGAAATCATTTCAGAGATTGTTGGGATTTTCAGGACATTAACAGATGATATTCTATCAAAAACATTTCATAAAAGAGAAATTTACTTTTAACAATATTCCAAAACTATACATTGCATTTAGGTACAGGTCACACTATAATTTTATGACATCAATTCACAACCAAACAGCCAAATTCACCCCAAAAATGTTATATTTACATGCATCTGTCAAAACACGATAATATAGTAAAGACTATAAATACTGAAAATTCCACGATCATATGTTTTGGTAACTTTCTTTCATTTTATTGCAACATGACACCCTGTGATATTCAATGACAAATCTTTATCATCGTTAAATATCTCAAGAATTGCCAACACCCTCAGAAGTTCATTGGCGTCATTAGGCACGGACTCAATGTTTACTTCCTTCAAAATGACCCCATTGATTCCTGAATCTGAATAACCTACAGGCTAAATATATGGTACCTACAGGAATTGCCACAGGGAAGGGGTTATATTAAAGATGTGTGAAACTGACTTGAGGAATTTACTTCTGGTTTCTGTCAGATACAGGCCACTCCCTCCTCACAAATCTTGGAGATATAACACCGATACTTCAGCAAATGTGCATTTAATAAGAAAGGATAATGCACTGGGGAGCAAATCAGGAAACAGGGATGAACCACTGAATTTGACAACTTGGAATTGGAGAACGTCTACTGCATAAGTTTGTACTCCAGTTACACTGTAGGCCTACATGCACGCTTTTCTTTCTCTCTGAAGACAAGGACATATTAATTATGTATAGTCAGTCACCTGTCACCTAAATTTGTGCCCAAAAGCATAATATTTTGTTGCTTGATTTTAGCATATATCCATTTCAAATTTGAATTGTTATGCCTTGTGAGGGATACCTACCTACTTATCTATTACAACAAATGGTATGAAAAACACGGCTTCATTGAGGCAATTTGAATATTTTGAGGTGATTAAGTATGCCATACATAGAGCACTAATTTTCTATTAAAATATTCAATACTAATACCACTTCCATAATTGGGATTAGCCTAACAAATGACATAAAATAACCATCTGAGTAACACAAAAGTGCACAACAAACTGGTTTTACGGACTTTGGACTCCAGGAACCATGCACGTTGAAATTCTCGGGAGTATGAATCATGATTACCTTATATGATGATGTCCATCATCTCTTGGTCTCCGCAGACCACAAGATCTGGTAAAACTATTTCTGATCACTATGATGTCAATAGTCAGAAGTAGCTATGTGCCTCATTCTGGGCTAAAGTTAAAACTATGCTAAGGGATTAGGTGTTTGTGGTGTCCCCTGACATTGAAATAAAAGGATGAATGAAAAAATGAGAGATTAAAGATAAGAACACATTTATGTACCAGGTACATGTATATCAACAGCAAGCACAAATGGCTGTAATAATAAGATCATTCTTATGTCATATAATGCCTATGAAGGATGGAAGAAGAAGAAGAAGAAGAAGAAGAAGAAGAAGAAGAAGAAAGATGATTCTGATGATAAAAAAATGTCCTCCACATAACCCCTGTGCACATAATAGCTACAGTTTGAGAGAATAAACATTGGTGTATCATACACCTAGATCTACAATACAGCATCATCTTAGCATTGCAACGTCCCAAGTTGCTAAATGAGAAGTCCGATGACTCCATACCATATCATACAACACAACAATACAACAGTCAAAGTCTGCTTGTGATCCTTATGGATACCTACATGTACTTACTACTATAGAGAGATTTGTATTATTATCAAAATGGTACTAACAAAGATTAAATCCACATAAATGCTACTACCCCTACCACCCCCTCCTCCACTACCAATAACAACATAAATTCAAATATCTTACAAGAGGTACTTGCAGCACCTCCCTGCTTGCAGTAAGGAAACCTTGTCAATGTACAAGAACTAAAATGAGTCTTTTAGTCAGAAATATTTGGCATTGATTCACATTATAACCAACTGCACCTATCACAACCGACGATTTATAGACACCCTTGTGACATGACCAACAGGAATTGATTTCATAGTTTGGATGGGAGTGACGACAACAACAGATCAAATTTTCTTGGAGCATTCATACCATCCACGGTAGAATAAAGAATTTGCGAAATAATATACTTGTTTGTAATGAATTTCAATCTTAGTATTGCAAATATTAAACATAAATAATAATTATTCCCAAAGAGGTGACATTTCACCATCTGCTTCTAATGCTAAACCCCATAAGACTGTGATAGGTATAAAAATGCATGCAATGGTTATACTGTTAAGTTACATTCGTTGTACCGGTACTTAAATAACTTATGTAGTCAGTGTTAAAAAATATAAAATTGAGATAGGAATCTATGGTTTTGATCGGGAAATAAGCCAGAAATTCACATACGCAGATTATATTTTTCAGGAAATTTGCAGGACTGAAAATAATTTCTTCTGTATTTCCCCACGGTGCACATTGCTTGTATTTTGAGAAACATAACTAGAGTTAGTGCTCCAGCACTCATAATTTATATGATGGAAAACTCAGGTAAGATTCTGATAGTGATACAGAGTTTTGTGCCATGCTGCCAAGAAACAATGTATGTCAAAAATTCTGTAGTAGCAAAAAGGTTTACTAAACAACTTATAAATCTCTGGTTGTTTACATCCTACTCTTAACTAAAAAAACCTAGATGCATACAAACCTTGTTGTCTATCATCTTAATATTCTTGGCTTGTGTTTATTAAGTTTATTTTTGACATATTATCCAAAGATGTGTACATACAATTGTAGCGAATCAAATCGGTATCTTCAGAGCTGAGACCAACTTTCACTGGTTAATCGCCAACTAGGGAAATCACTCGCTGAAAACAAGGCCCCTGGTATTTCCTACAAATATTCATAATAAGATGAAATCATGATGAAAGCTCCATTTTTTGGCTTCAACATTGTTGCGAACATAATTGGCCAGATCTGGGATTCAATGCTTTCCCCCACATTTCAGGGACACGCTGATAAATTGGTCTCTCATCACGGAGTTTTTACTACAGGTCGGCGAGAGAAAGTATCAAAGAAGAATATATGCAGCGTTGTCCTCGTATTAATAGGTCAGCCCAAACTCCTTTTTAAAATTGTCGGGGAGGAAATGGGTGAAAAATGTGGCCTGCGGCAGCTCCGATGTCGGCCGGATGGCGTCACAAAAGAAAACACGATGGTCATCGACCTTTCTCACACCTGCAACTGGGCACATGAATGCTGGTCAGGATACCTGGAATCTTCCCAGGGTAGATGGGATGTTTAAGGTCCCAGGGGATGGTCCTGATTTAGGATATGATGTAATGGAGAGCAAGATTCGAGACTGGACTGGAGCACGAGCAGGGTTTCAAGACGTGATTCTCATTCTCGATATGAATGTACGTGCGAGAGTCTTCAGACGTCATCTACATAATTTCACTCATCATGTATGCACATGAGAGACAGACTTAAATGTATATATGTCGTCTTACTAGATAAAGTTTCATTGCTGAGTTATAAGGTGGTGATTGATTTTCTTTTTAAACTTGAAAATAAAATTGAAACTATGCCAGAAGAATTGGGATGAAGAACAAAATAGGAACAAGGTTGGGAAATGAGATGCTAGTGTTGAATAAAGCAAGATTTAGAATATCATACTTGCATAGATTCTAAATTTCTGATTAAAGGAAATTAGCTGTCCCAATTCAAGTTTCCAAAACTACTGATACCTTACTTTTCACTGCTCTCATCTTTCGCTTCATTGCTGTATTGCAAAGTGCTTTTGTTATATGTTTTGTTGTGAAGCAGCAACCAACTCACAAATCATTCCTTATGTCTAAAAAATAACTTGTTTTTTAAATTCCCAAATCTGAAGCTCAAGAATGAAGAAAGTTGGACACGCTAACTGCACTATACCAACAATGTGCAAGCGAATCAGTCCCATACTGCAATATACGTCATGTTAAAACCACCATCACAAATTCAATTAAATATCTTTGATTGCAATCTATAATTCTACATACATAAATGTATCATGTTTAAAGTCACAAAAATATGGTGTTTTTTCAACATTCGATATCATTCATTTAGGGATATCTCCCAAACAGTTTGACATAACACTTATAGGACTTGACAGTGATGACCTGAAAGTAGTTCTAAGAGCTTCCGCAAAAACTCAAGATCAATCACAGGATTTGAAAATGATGGCATGTAATAGGCAAGTCTTCCTTAGCAAACATTTCAAGGGGTGTAGTACGCCCTGCAGCACTTAGATAAACATTTGACATTTAAGCCTTGAAGTTAACATTGTGTCAAAATGTAATAAACTTTATTTTGCACCGAGCCTCAGCCAACTCAATATACTAAAGTATGATGCAAACATACAAGCAAAACTTCGGTACTTTGAAGTTTGGTTAAATACAAAATTTCCATTGGTTGAATGTGCCCGAAACATACATACAATATGTATGCCCAAAAGGAACATAACATTCTGTAACATGAAACCAAGAAGGTATGTGTAAATATATTTACAAAGAAGAAAGAGTTCTGTTCAGACATGGAACGATATGCGAACATGGTTCAACAAACTGTTAAATAGGATGGGTTAAATAGAACATGGAGTCAAATTACGCATGGAATTACTAAAAGTCAAATTAAAAATCACTACAAAAACATACCTGATGTAACCTAATGCACCCTAGTTCAATGGCTAGCTAACAGTCAAAGTTTGTACACCATAATTACTTCAATCATAATCCTAATTACAATGTGTATTGGATGAAGGACATGTTTTGGTTTAATTTACAAAAATCTCTTGTCAAATATTGTATGAAGTTTGACGTATCTGGTAAGCCTTTGTTCAAGTGTACATCAAGATTATAATCATACAACGCTCACCTGGGAATGCCTAATTGAAACCATTGCCCAAAGTCAACAATATAGCTGACAGGGGACCAGTTTTATGGTTCAGTAGTACAGTATCTGGGCGTTACACATGGCCTTACCCTGCCCAAGGTTTTGGTCAACGATTTAACCCAAAGCACATGTGGGTCAAAGAAAGTTTTCATAATTCACATTGGTGCCCTTGCGTGTGTTTATTTTTGCTGGTGGCTATAGCAAAAATGTGTATAGCAAATCATATTTCATGGTTATATTAAAGGGGAGTGAAACCCAGACATCTTACTGAATTCAAAGAGTACAGAACAATGCAAGATGGAAAATAGTGAAAGTTTGAGCAAATTTGGTTGAACGATTCAAGAGTTATGATTGTTCAAAGTTTATTTAATCCTTGTTATGGAGGATCCTTAAATTTACCCACGTTTTAGATGAAAGTGTGGAGAACTTCCCATTGGATTTGTACACAAATTTTCAATAATTTGCAGTTTTCTGAAATGTCAGTTGAGAAAGTAACTACATTCTTTCAGAAAAACATGTAGAATCATTTTTGCTAGGACATACTTGCACAACAAACAAGAGTAAATCAGATATTTGATGAAAAGTGAGAATAAGTGAAAATTTGTGTACAAAACCAATGGAGAGTTCTCCACACTATCATCTAAAAAGCTGGTAGAGTTGCCAATTTAACAATCCTCCATAACGAGAATCAAATAAACTTTGAACAAACATAATTCTTGAACCGTTCAACCAAATTTGTTCAAACTTTCATTAATTTCCTTCTTGTATTGTTCTGTAATCTCTGAATGCAGGAATGTGTCTGGGTTTCGTTCCACTTTAAGCTACATGTTCATTGAATCTTCATCAAAGATCAGTGCTAGTTTGATAATGTGTTCTGCATACGAGTGAGTGACGTTTTTGTACTTCTTACTTGGAACAACGTGCTCATTCAATGATCTGACGGTAATCCAAACTTTTGAAATAGGAAGAGGGGGATTGTCTGGGAAGTAATATTATCCATATCATCAAGAACACTTAAATCCTGTGTAATATTCCACTTTTCTTCGGTTACGATTTTGCGTGAAATTAATATTCTTAAGGCTAAGTGACTCACAAGTCACGAACGAAGAAGCCAAGTACTTCTGGAACGACGAGAAGGCATCGTCGCACACATACTCACGGGTGACATACCATTAACTCATCTTCCTCCCACGCCCTATCCCACCCGGTAATTCTGTCAGACGTCGTTTAAATCAATTGAACGGTTGCAAATTAAAACTTCGCAGACACCTACCAGTAAAAATAAGAGAGTACCCGGTTATAAGGTGTGAATCACCAAGTCTTCAATTCGATTATTGAAGCACATGACAGGACGGTCATTGCATTTCCCATAACGCATGATAACAATGGCTAAAAACTTTTTGGCGTACTTCCGATTTTGCTTTACTGACATTCCTAAAGCGGAAAATTTGCATTGTTCGTTAATTTCCTGCCTAATATCAGTTTCTTTGCGACTACTGAGTTAATAATGTATTAATTCAAGCTGAAAGGGAAGTATCATGATTCAGCCGCATGCATATTCATCCTGGAAATAAATAAATTAACTAAGTGCCGAGATTACGAAGCATAATTTACCAAGTGGTGTCACCTATCACACAGTTCCTGTATGAGATGGCCAATGATATTCATCATGTACTAAACCTACACTATGGTAATATTCTACTTGCTTGGCACAATACAATATTTGCCAACCTACCGCTTGGTGGAACACCACTTAACGCTTTTAGATAACTGATTGTAGAGAAAACTCTCAAATTTAACAGTAACCCACATTTCACAGAAATATAGATTTATTTATACCACCCTCACTTGCAAGACCAGCATCTTATAGAGAAAACAGCCTGTAGTTTTACCCTTCCCCTAGTCTAGCGAAAGAATGTAGTAGAGTTTCCCCAAAGAAGTTTGCTTTGCAACTTTGCTTCCTGTATTGCAGCTCATCCATGTAAATTAGCACAGGTAAACAAAAGGTTTAGGATGCCGTAAAATAATTTTCATATACGTGTAATACTCATATTTGTCACAAAGTTATGAAGAGTCTTTTTTGCTTCAATTAACTCACTGGTCCTGCCAGACAAGTTGAAAACCGCGAAAAAAGTACAAATTTCGACAGCACTATCGTGAAAACTATGGATGTTAACCGAAACCTAAGATTTTGAATGATAATTTATCCCCAATATAGCTCTGTGAGTCCTTGCTTTGCTTGCGAAATCCAAAATTGCTGCGCGCGGTGATCCAGTTCATCTACATAATTTTGTAAATAGAGATTTGTCATAAAATACTCATATTTGTCACAAAGTTATGAAGACTCTTTTTGCTTCAATTAACTCATTGGTCCTGCTTTTCTTAAAAATAGTACAAGGCAAGAATGACCTCCACTCTAATATGTTTTGTCTTCCTCTAAATATTGGACATAACCTTGCTCAAGACACACACTGTCAGCTTACACTACACAGATCCCTCATGATCCTCATCTTACAATTAATCAGAACGCTCCACCACAGGCTACCTTGTCGGTCACCATTGTCTTATATTTACCCTATCCTCATGACCAGCAGATCTAAATATAACCAGTCATCTTTCCGAATGCATTATACTGACAATGTCGATGGTCAAACCTTGTGTTTGGCGATAAGAGTTTGCTTCCCTCTGTCTGGCTTCAGAAAAATTTAGTGACTCCTCTCAATAACTTGCAGCAGCTGATCTCCATTTTTAGTTCAAGAGCAGTAACAATTAATTAGTGGCCTGGCTGATTTTCTTTGACTGAAGAACTGAAACAATACTGTTCATGTTTATTTTTAACTCATTGAATGACCAAACACACTAGTATCATTCAAATTTAGCATGAGACAAAAAAACAAGTGTTAAAACAGTAGACATTTGTGGTCAGTTCAGCAAATTTTACATTCCAAATTTTATCAAAGTTGATTTTTTTTTCAAAGTTAAAGCTTACATCTAGACTGAAAATTTGACTGCTACTGCTAACTTGGTAAGTGCTCTAAAATCCTACTCAGGCAGTTCAGTTCAACACCAACTGAAGAATGAGGCAAAATTATAAATATCACAGAAGTTCTGGACATAAAGGAATTTGTGTGTATATGATTAGTGCACAACACATATTTCATGTCTTGTCATTTCAAATCTGCCAAGAAAACCTAATTCTCATGTCCATGTCTAGCTACAAGCGTGCTTAGATATAAACAGTAATTTCATCTTGAGAAAGCAACAGAATTGTTGGTTTCAGACTGTTGTAGTAAAAAGAAAATTTAGTCAACGTGGCAAATTATATCAATGTAAAAATGCCATCGAAATAGTTTGAACCCTTGCATTATCATTTAAAGAGCAATCAGCGGAGTGATTCTAAATCAAGATATTTTTTTCTCTCTCTTTTAGGAGGAGGAGGGTTTGATGTCTGACAGGGAGCCAGACACCTACTCACCTGTTGAAAGAAAAGATATCCTCCAGGTTGCAGAAGAGGGTGTCAAACTTCTCCTTGGTCAACGGGATGTTTGGATTGCTCTTCATCGCCCTCTGGTAACCCTGCAGGAAAAAAAAATCAAACCAACCTCCAAGTTTATATTCTCACTTTGAGATGCTGTAAGTGAGCCTTAGTGAGGCTTCAACAACACCTCAGATGAGGGTATTGAGTGATGGCATCTTTAACGGATTACCCTTTTCTCTCCTCAGGACTCCCCTGATTTCTCTTTAATTCTTTTGATGGAAGAGGAAGAGGTTGTGGGTGTGACCACTTTGCAGAACTTGAAGGTCTCCTGAACTTCCTCTCACCTATTTTTAATACCTGTTATGATACTCAAACTTGGAATATTTCAAGTGGCTTGGGAATTAGACGCGGGGTAGAACTCGGCCTTTTCCCCCCACCAAATTCACACAAGTCTTGTTATTTCTACAAAATTCACACTTGAACATAATGAACTTTTTACTACAAACACCTGTGGACATGCAAATGCTGTCATCCATATTTTGTTCTAATAACTTTGACTAAATGATAGAATCAGAAAAATGTGTGTAAAGGTTTCAGTGAGATCCATCCCAATAAGCCGCAGTCTTACAAAAATGCATGACTTAGCAGCCACAAAGATGGACTTGCTGATGTTTTAGACAAAGAAATGTTTTGAGGGTTGTAAGCGATGCAGAATGACAACACGCCACGAAAATTAGAACAATGTGGTGAGTTGAATTCCGCAGAAACCCCAAACCATTGAACAGTAATCTGGGGTGGACTACAGAGGGTGTACCCCGGTAAGAGGAGCTGCTATATCGACTTACTGGAGTCAATTTCATGCCGAAATCTAAGTCACGACAGAAACTTGTTTCATACTGTGCAGGCAAAAAGTGATTTTGATTACGTGTGAGACGATGAAAGTGTTTAGTGCAATGTACTTCTCACAAAATTATACACAATATTTATCCCCTATCTAATGAAAATGTGTCAAATTCATGGGCAGCAAATTACACCGTTTAGGCAACAAGCTCCGTTTTTCTAATCACTTTCAATATTTAGTGTTACTCAAATTTGATCACTCAAAATGGTGCGTCAATGCCTGGGGAAATACCTCGCGATATCACATAATTGAGCGGCTAAATATTTACAGAATCGCCAGAGAATCAAGTTTTCCTTTTCACTTTTTTTTTTTCGCTTTTGCTGTTAGTGAACTTGGTGTACATTACACATTTTATGACTTGTACAACAAACATGCTTCAAACAAAGTTTACAAACACTGAACAGTTATGACATGAATATTTTTATTAAATGAAAGGATTATTCAGAGAGGTGAAAATGCGATGTAATAAGATTTTTCATTTGGTCTCTCTCTGCATTTTAGATTGCAACTGCTGATCTATGATTTTAAAAACATGTCAGAAAAATGAACCAGGTTTCGAACCCGGTGCGTCTAGCTATCGCGTGGCTGCGACAATACCACCAGGCAATGACTGGTTGCCGGCATGACCACAGATGACTAAGGAACAAATACCAAACTCACTCTGACATTGTTATCGTTAAATAGTCCAAGGCGGGACATTTTATTATTTTATTAATTGAAAGGGATTTTTCAGAGAGGTGAATATCGAAGAGAAGACAATGAAAATCTATTATCATGATATATTTTGTAAGGCATATTATTATGTTAGCTTGTCATGATGTAAACACACTAAATGTAATTTACGTTAACCTTCTATATGTTTCAATACAGATAATCTATTCTAGATGGTGGCAGACAGAATTGCAAAGTGACTAATAAGTTGGGCAGCTGAACTGAAGTAATTATGATCTTCACTACTATTCTCGGTGTGGCTTCAAGGCTACTATGGCGATATGTTGAAATAAAATTCTCAGCAAAGAAAGTATCAGTTTAAAAATCTTTGGTACTCTGTCCAATATTCAGTTATAATATCCTAGCAACCCTAAGGATAGTCTATGATGGAATTAAATCTGGATTTTCTTTGAGAGGATTTATCTAAAGATATGGCCCGAATGAGATGTTTTGCCATGTTATAAATAACTACACAAACATTGTGATGTGAGGAAGTATTTGTTTAGAAGGACTAGGTGCTCTGGTGATCTCTAGGGTTATTAATTAGTTCTATGATATAAAGTGTGATTAAGCTTTGTTGTTGATGTCATGGGGGACTATACGCCAAAAGTATTGATATTGGTGTGTGGGCCGGGCCATAAATTATATCGCTTTTACATTCTCTCAAGTAGGTCAAATTATTTTATTTGAAAAACATATTCAGTGCGAATATTTACAGCAGTTACTCAGGAATAATGATGCTCTCTTTCTCATCATAAGTATGTATATATATTGATTTGGAATAGGGAAAAGGGTTGTTTTTGGCAAGTCCGGTTCCTTAGGCTGATTCTCGTCCCAGGTTTTCAGCAATTCTCTCAGCAATAAAGGAATGTTTTCTGGTGTGAGAAAAAGTATATTTGATATGAGAATGTTTTACGAAATGAAATGATAACTTACGCGTATGCTATGCTCTGGTCTCACTATCAGTCAGGAGCTCTATGTAGCACATTTCTTATCTTCTAAACTGAAATTCCTA
>JZLH01S0521960.1:27355-45354 GCA_001188425.1 Eucidaris tribuloides
ATTTTGACGAACACCTCCAAATCTAAAATGTAACATCTAGAAGCAAGAATGTAATCGCATTAGTCAGTTAAACCCCCTTCAGACAGCCCAATTCGCCGGCTACTCCTCCACTTTCTGTCTGAATGATGTTTACGCCGGCGAAAAGGGAGTATTAAGGGCACGGCCCGCTCTGAGCCCGCCTCTGAACCACCTCGGAGGTGTTTTAGAGCCGGCGAAAAGGAGTAGCTGATACGCTTCACCTCCTGTCATGAAGAGTTAAGCCGGCGCTGCTACTCAATTGCGCAGTGATGCATGCAAAGTTCACACAACATCCGAGCCGAAAAAAAACAAAAGACAATCGGCGGCGTACAATATACACTTCTGTTCCGGTCTCACAAGGTTAGTAGTGACTCCACCTTTTTGGTTGCTGTGTGAATGGTTTAAGACGGCGAAAAGGCGTAGCTGCTACGCGAATTCTGTGCTATCTGAAGGGGTCATCGGAGGGTTTCAGACCGTTCAGAGCCGCCGCAGCTACACGTTTTCTGTCTGAATGTGGCTTTAGTGAATCACAAAAGTGTGCTTTCTCCTCTTATTAAAGTCAGTAGAATGCATGTTGCGCTGAATGGGTATTATGTTCAAGCTTTGCTGGAAAAGTCGCATTACATGATAACTCTTTAATGCTGATGTCTAGACTATTCTTTCTTCTAAATCTAATAGTGTGACTATACTAATAGACAATCTGCCCCAAATTTAGGCATGGGACCTGGGATGATAACTCAATGTATCATTTAATAATGTCTAAGAATTCTTCTAATAAGTTTGTGCATGGATCTGGGATGAACATACTTTTGATGAGGTGGCGGGGGGGGGTACATTTATGTCACTGAGAGCATTCATTGTGGGGGTAGGGAGTAACAACTTTGAGGCCACAAATGGGAAAGTCTTGCTAGCTAGTACATACTCAAGATATGTTCAGGGAAGGAGGTGTGTGTGGGGTACATGTTTTTGATGGTTCTGATCCTGAAACGGCAATAATCCTCATTATTGTGATGCTGTACAAATTTGTGAAATGATATATAGGCCTAATGCATTTGGTGGGAGGGGGGCTTTAATACAAGGTATGAAATATGTTCTGACAACCAGAACTTGAGGCCCCGTTATTCTCCCCCCCCCACACACACACCATCTTTGACATTCAAGAACTAAACGCAATGACATCCGAAATGTGAAGCATGAGAGGAGTTGTGCAAACTGCCAAAGCAGAAAGCAGAAACCTTGAGTCCACACTAATGTAATTTAACCAAGCCTCTGTGTCAAGGGTCACATGGAAGTTCAGGTGTAAAATCAATTCTGGAACTTGTGATTTGTCTAGCAGGTAGGGAGTGGTGTGCTAGCAGGTCCATTCATATTCTATGGTCCATCCATGGCAAGCCATAGGGCGTTCAAGCGCTTTTAGAAGCGTACCGTACCGTACCGTACCGTCTCAACGCCAATGCGAACCATGCCAGAGTGTTCACTTGCGAGTGTTCAGGCAAACATGTGGAGCGTGCCTCCGAGGTACCAATTCGGTACGCTTTACTCTCTAATCTGAGGGGAATCACACGTTTAGGTATTGGCGGAATGCGTTCAGGGTGCTCAGCGCGCGTACGGTACGCGTTCGCCTTGGCACGCTCTAAGACCACATCGGGAGGTGGTCCTCGCTAGCACGCTTCTGGACGGTACCGGTACGGTACGGTTCGCTTTAGGAGTGTTTCAGGCGCCTCCTCTGGCACGGTTCGTACGGTACGGTTCGCTTTAGAGAGAGCGCTTGAACAGGCCCATAGAGAAGCAAATTACCACTTGCTCTTGTACCTCCTTTGAAACAACATGATAAAAGCAGTGTAGTATCACTGTGTATTGTACCCAACTAAAAATGATATCAAAATTATGATTCCAGTGAAATGTTACATCCTCAATATCTGCCAGGCCGTGTTTCCTAAATATTTTATTATCAACCTCATGAAATTATTTTTTATTTCCTCTGAAAAGCAAATTGTCTAATTCAACAACAATTTCATCTTGAAGGTAAATGTTTATTGAAAAAATCATACAGGTTCACTTCCTAACAAATTGATAGGCCTACAGTGGTAAAATTTAAACTTCTTATGACCAACTTATTGCATGGAACTAAACTAAAGAATGGCCTTATTTGATTACTTCGACGCAGTGCTGTAGTGAGGTTGCATCATGGTAGCCTAATTGTAACTGTGCAGATTTACAGAATCATTATAATGTATATATCACAAATTAATCAGTTTCTGCGTAAATATTGCTGCCCTACCTAAATCACAAAGACCTAATTTCTGCCAGATCAATACTACACTTTGGGGGTTGTCATTTCTCTTTATTCTTTTGCACGTGCATAAATCACATATCTCGTCTGTGCAGGAAGGTCACATTTCCTCACCTTACTTGTAGGAGCTATTTTCGGGTTTAGTTGTAGGATGGTCGTACTATTGTACATGTATGTTCACAATTTCTGACATGTTTCTAACCCTACAAACTTTCCGAGCTACATTGAACACTGTAAAACAAGAAATCAGTTCTTTTCATAATCAATTTTTCACCTATAATCTGCTACCACTGTGACAATGAAGCATTTCATTATACCATACACCTTTGCATGCATCTATTTTTTTTTTCATACCATCAACTAATTTGACAAGGTAAAATTTCAATTTGTAACAACATCAATTCATGCAAGTAAATTTAATCTTTTGTTCAACAAGAGTCAATGCCAGGTGAAATGGCTATGCACTCAACCCAGGTAAGTGGATTTTTTTTCAATCTTTCCGGCAACAGGTCTCGGCATTGATAAATCTGTGCGAATAAAATGACAAGAATGACATTTAATGACCGCTGGCCACAGATATTATGTTTATTTCTTGTTTCCTATCCATATGAATGATTTATTAAAGCATATTGAAAGAACACACACAAATAAAAGTTTTCAGCCCCAGGCAAGGAGAGTTTTCTCAGAGGAACAAGGGATTGTGCCAGTACAAGAACCTCAGTATTACTTGATTGATTTTGAATACTTTGCGAAAACAGTCCAGAGTATGACCTAAGGGCAGTAGGTAACCATAATGGACTTTTCCTTCCACCTCCATTGTGGATATTAGAATGGGATTTAAACACTTTACGGACATCCATGCAATGTCACTGAAAGTCTGAATCAGGGAGGTGTGAGAGAGAAACCGACTAACAGCAAAGAATAATTGACATGATTTAAACTGAAAATTGATCAATTATGATATGAATACAAACAACAAACCCTATGTACAGCAAATCCTATTATTTCCTTTATTTATGGGTTTAACACGAATGGAGTCAAAGGAAATTGTCTGATTTCTACATACCATACAAATACATTTAGACATATCTATGCAGAAGCCCAACAATTAGTAACAGCAGTATGCATCTTACGGTGTCTCTTTGATAAAAATCTGTTTTCACCTTTCACAAGACGATTTTAACCCATTCTTACAAGAACTAAATGTGCCATGAAATATCAGGAATCTTATAGAGATGAACAAGTTAATATCCATCAATTCATTCTCCTGAAAACTCTCCTGGCGGTCGACGCTGGCCGGGCCAAGTGGGAAGATGTGCTTAGGATAGGTGTTGTAAGGTGTTGATAAATATGAATAGCACATACACATTAGGCCTACAATGTAGCTGTGGTATGTTGCAAAACCTATTTCAAGCTGTAACTTATCTTCGCAAGGAAAAACTCAGCATCGGTTTCAGTTCAGTTACGTGGTATGGTTACAACCTGTAATCTATCAAGATGCATTTGATAAAAGTTGTACTGTAGTTTATTGAAGGAGAAGTACAGTATGAATGATGAAAAGGAGAAACGTAGACAGGACAGGAAGAGGAAAAGATAACACTTAGATTAGAAGAAGAGGGAAACATAAATCCAACATCAGTTTCTTCTTGTAGTAGGCTGAAGAAGAAGAAGAAGAAGAAGAAGGAGGAGGAGGAGGAAAGGAGGAGGAGGAGGAGGAGGAGGAAGAGAGAAGAAGACAAAGAATGAGAAGACAAGAAAAAGATGACGGAGAAGAAAACATCCTGCTTGCAAACGAAGGCAAGTTTAACCTTCTTTAGCCTGAATGAGACAACTCACTCAGGCATGTACTTCACACCTCAGAAGGGATAAAGCACTATTGTCCAACTATGATCAGCCAAAAAACATGATCGATGATGGATATGATGACTGAGTGATGATCGAGTTATCCACAACAAGCAAAATAAAGAGCGGAAGAGAAGCAGCAGATGAAGACGGGCGATTTTAAGCTGACTGTCCTTGATTGGTGATCTTACCTGACAGACATTGACGATCTCCGACAGCACCTTGTGGGCAAGACACACATACTCCTCACCGGGTTCCTCCTGCAGTGCGGCGAACACATCGTAATTCATTCCGGACAACAAGGTCAGTCGTGAATATGTCTCACAGGATCAAATGTGATGGGGCAAGCAGAAAACAATATTCTTTTACGTTTCTTATCTACTGCACTCCCACCTTGCTTAAGGTCACGTTACCATGTTACGCTTTCATTCTCAAGGGCGATACGAAGGACTCCTATGAAAACTGTTAATAGATTGAATGAAATTCTCAAATTCATACAGAATAGAGCTAGAGGAGTGGCCGGTGGGGGCAAGATCGCAATGTGAAAGTTCATACGCATACTGTTACACGAGAAAATACTAACGGGTAAAAAAAAATAAATATTGAGCGAGTTTTCGGATAATACAATGCTTATGTGGATAGGAACATTAATTGCCAGTATATCACTTTCCCTGAAGCTGTAACTTGAACTTTCTGTAAGCCTAGTGGCACCCCTGCAGAGTTCCATGGTTCAGTGGTGAAATTAACACCATATAGTGTGGTTACAGCGTTGCAATCACCAACAGGTGTCCCCTAACACAATCAATAACATCATATTATCTTGACTAAGAACAGACATACTGGCCACGTTGTCAAAAAGAGAGTCTGTCAAAAGTTCGTCATAGAAAATGCTAACATTGTGGGATTCTCAATTGCATTAGATCTTCACTCTAAATTAGTCTAGAATGCAGCATACTCACTGCTCGCGCGGGTCTGTCGTAGCATCTATTCTTGCGTGACAGTTTTCTGGCTTGATTCATACAATAATGGTCATTGGAACGCAGAATTCACTAACACAAATTTTTAAAGCACGCATTCCAAAACACGAAACTGCACCAAAACAAAATAAAACATGAACCTCACCAAATATGTACTTCAACACCCTATATAATTGTTCATGCAATCAGATTCATATCAGTTTCATTTTATGTTGTCTTCAATTTTAATTGAATCTGGTAACGTGTTGGCAAGACATTTTGGTCCTCAATATACATGTAGGCTATAGCAGTATATTCTCTTATAGGACCCAGCCGGAGATATTCTCGTTCTAATAGTCTTGACTCCAATAAAGTAGGTTATACCTAGAAAGCTTGCATGAGTTCTGACAAATTCTTACAATCGGTTCCCTCGCACATCAATTATCGTACTTCTAGCCTGTACTAGTTCAGTAGCTTGGCTTATCAATTCAGAACCTGGGTCATTTTCCTTTGAAAGGTATTCTATAACCACACATTCAAGCAACTCACACGGATCAACAACCCGCGCTACAAGGCTATATCGGGCTATATACAGCATAGCATCACAACCAAAACACAATAAGCATGCTTATTTCCAAACAAGGTATTTTTATTTTGTATTATTTGTGGTAGGCTCCCTACTAAAAGACAAGCATCCTTTTCTTTGTCTGTTTTTTCCTTCTAAACGATAGCCTCAACATCCTTGCTGTACGAAAAATAGTAACCAGACACATTCTGGAATTAGCGGACAACTACTGTGGAAACATATACCCATGAACTGCGTACACAGCGGAACAGCAGACTAATTTTCAGAATGAGAATAGTTCCCGATCAAAGCAACGTGCGCAGATTCTGTTTGTAAGCGACCGGGATCATGGATGAACATAACTGTTCCCTTAGTACAGGAAACACTGACGTGATTTGACGGCGAGCAATGAGCGCACGCGTGTGGAATAGCCAGGCTAGACTGGTAACATGATCGCCGAAAACAACACCAGTTGGCTGGAGAATACGGTCAAGTTCAGATGATAGATGTTTGAAGAGGTTCATTAGGACCGATGCGAATGAGAGAATGGAGTTGCATCAGTAATCAAACACTACACACAACCCTACAAATGACCTCTTTATTACCTGTCAACAGCTATTTCAATAGGCCCTACCTACAATGCACTTTTTCCATTATCACAATAATATAGGTAATTTTCAGATTTGTCACTTTCCTATTTACAGCAAAACTTTTTTTTCCAAGTCTGAAGCGAAAATGTAGTCTGGTGCAAATCTACGCAACAGGCAAAAAAGGGGTCATCAAGCCCAACATAAACAATTCAATGGTGCAAATCAATGTGACAAACAAACAACATACTCATAGAAAAAAAAAGGTCATCAAGATTGCAATCAAGATGTTCTAATTATCCTGATCCAGTTTGGCTTCGGTGAAGGCAAAACTTATACACAACACTCACATCTTACAAGAATCTACTGCATAATTGCATAGTCCATGAGAGCTCCACTGTGCATTTTGGATCAAATGATCTAGAAATCCTTAGCTTACTAACACTGCAATAAGGGTCTGATGCTGAGACTAAATATGTACTCCAAGGACAGTCAATGAACATTAACAGTTTGCAGTAACAAAGTTGGGAAACCCTCTCAAACAATGTACACATTATTCAGCTGTATGCTTCGGTGTATCCACCCTCATTGTAGCAGATCTTTATAGGCCACCTTGTTTTCTGTCCAAACTTCCTGTGCCTTGGGCAACATTGAAGGGTGTCAGAGAAAAACAAACGCTGTTTATTTAATAATCAAACAGTTATTACACCTCCCTCCTCTAGGCTTTGCATATTCAACAAGACTAAGCAAGGGGATCTGTGTTGGAAGCCACAAGATTGGGCCTGGTAGTTTGTCTTCTTTGCAATATATACCTATGACAAAAGATATCTGCTTACATTTTGAACAGTAACATTTGATTTACAGTCAAATTACAAGTTGATTCCAAATTCTGTTTTCTGTTTTTTTTAGACCACAAAATATCAATGTTTTTGGTGATATCTCATTTTTATTTTATTTATTTTTTTGAAATATTGTCATCAAAATTGACTACTTAATATGCAATATTTTTTTTTAGTTCTGATCTATTTCAAAGTTTGGTAATATGCGACGTTAAAGGTGCAGAATCTAAATTTGAAGGTGGTTAAAAGAGGGCTAAGACCCCGTTTACAGTGCAGGGCCAGGCCGAGCCGCGGCCGAGCCCGGCTTTAATTGCGGTACTCGGCCCTCGAATTATGTGCGTTTACGGTGGCGGGCTCGGCCCGGTATATAACTTCAATCTTTCAATATTTTGTCGTAGTGGCGCTATGCATGTAAACAAACGATTATTAGGGAGCGCGCCGGGGTCACAGAGCGAAGGTGCATGGCCCCGCATTTTGGCCCGAGATGCGTTTACAGTGAGAAAAGGCCGGGCCGAGACTACCTCCTGAGGTTGGCCAAATGCGCGGCCGTTTTTGGCCCCGCATTTGGCCTTTTGAGCGTTTACAGTGAGGCTTGGCCCGGGCTCGGCCGCGGCTCGGCCCCCACTGTAAACGGGGTCTAAGATTATTTGTTTGTGTGTGTATTCATCTAGCTCATGAAAAGCATAGGAGACCATCAATACTCCTTTATTATAGTTTTAACATGTTTCAATCTCCACATAGCTACTTGCAAGCGGGTAATGTTTCAAGTTCAAATATGCAGTTTTTACTAACACTTCGTGATGAATGTAAGCAACAAATTAAATTCTTCCTGTCCATAAAGGCCAGACAGGGGCAAGCCCAAGGAATGACTCAAAAGAGTAAATGTCATCTGTCGCTTTTTGATGTGCTCAGTGATATGCCCTATGGCCCTTCGATTTGGAACACACAACGTACGGCATACATTGAATATTGAGAACACCTCAAATCTAAAATGTCAACATCTAGAAGCAAGATTGTAATCGCTTAGTCAGTTAGTGAATCACGAAAATGTGCTTTCCTCCTATTAAAGTCTAGTAGAATGCATGTTGCGCTGAATGGGTATTATGTCAAGCTTTGCTGGAAAAGTCGCATTACATAACTCTTAATGCTGATGTCTAGACTATTCTTTCTTCTAAATCTAATAGTGTGACTATACTAAGTAGACAATCTGCCCCAAATTTAGGCATGGGACCTGGGATGATAACTCAATGTATCATTTAATAATGTCTCAGAATTCTTCTAATAAAGTTTGTGCCATGGATCTGGGATGAACATACTTTTGATGAGGTGGGGGGGGGGGTACATTTATGTCACTGAGAGGCATTCATTGTGGGGGTAGGGAGTAACAACTTTGAGGCCACAAATGGGAAATGTCTTGCTAGCTAGTACATACTCAAATATGTTCAGGGAAGGAGGGGGTGTGTGATGGGGTACATGGTTTTGATGGTTCTGATCCTGAAAACGGCAATAATCCTCATTAGTGATGCTGTACAAATTTGTGAAATGATATATAGGCCTAATCATTTGGGTGGGGAGGGGGGCTTTAATACAAGGGTATGAAATATGTTTGACAACCAGAACTTGAGGCCCCGTTATTCTCCCCCCCCCACCACACACACACATTTGTACATTCAAGAACTAAACCAATGACATCCGAAATGTGAACCATGAGAGGAGTTGTGCAAACTGCCAAACCAGAAAGCAGAAACCTTGAGTCCACACTAATGTAATTTAACCAAGCCTCTGTGTCAAGGGTCACATGGAAGTTCAGGTGTAAAATCAATCTGGAACTTGTGATTTGTCTAGCAGGTAGGGAGTGGTGTGCTAGCAGGTCCATCCATATCTATGGTCCATCCATGGCAAGCCATAGGGCCTGTTCAAGCGCTTTTAGAAGCGTACCGTACCGTACCGTACCGTGCCAACCCAATGCGAACCATGCCAGAGTGGTTCACTTGCGAGTGTTCAGGCAAACATGTGGGAAGCGTGCCTCCGAGGTACCAATTCGGTACGCTTTACTCTCTAATCTGAGGGAATCACACGTTTAAGTATTGCGGAATGCGTTCAGGTGCTCAGCGCGGTACGGTACGGTTCGCCTTGGCACGCTCTAGACCACATCGGGAGGTGGTCCTCGCTAGCACGCTTCTGGAACGGTACGGTACGGTACGGTTCGCTTTAGGAGTGTTCAGGCGCCTCCTCTGGCACGGTTCGGTACGGTACGGTTCGCTTTAGGAGAGCGCTTGAACAGGCCCATAGAGAAGCCAAATTACCACTTGCTCTTGTACCTCCTTGAAAACAACATGATAAAAGCAGTGTAGTATCACTGTGTATTGTACACCAACTAAAAATGATATCAAAATTATGATTCCAGTGAAATGTTACATCCTCAAAATCTGCCCAGGCGTGTTTCCTAAATTATTTATTATCACACCTCATGAAATTATTTTTTATTTCCTCTGAAAAGCAAATTGTCTAATTCAACAACAATTTCATCTTTAAGGTAAATGTTATTGAAAAAATCATACAGGTTCACTTCCTAACAAATGATAGGCCTACAGTGTAAAATTTAAACTTCTTATGACCAACTTATTGCATGGAACTAAACTAAAAAGATAGGCCTATTTGATTACTTCACAGTGCTGTAGTGAGGTTGCATCCATGTAGCCTAATTGTAACGTGTGCAGATTTACAGAATCATTATAATGTTATATTCACAAATTAATCAAGTTTCTGCGTAAATATTGCTGCCTACTAATCACAAAGACCTAATTTCTGCAGATCAAAACTACACTTTGGGGGTTGTCATTTCTCTTTAATTCTTTTGCAGGTGCATAAATCACATATCTCGTCTGTGCAGGAAGGTCACATTTCCTCACCTTACTTGTAGGAGCTATTTTCGGGTTTAGTTGTAGGATGGTCGTACTTGTACATGTATGTTCACAATTTCTGACATGTTTCTAAACCTACAAACTTTCCGAGCTACTTGAACACTGTAAAACAAGAAATCAGTTCTTTTCATAATCATCTTTTCACCTATAATCTGCTACCACTGTGACAATGAAGCATTTCATTATACCCATACACCTTTGCATGCATCTATTTTTTTTTCATACCATCAACTAATTTGACAAGCGTAAAATTTCAATTTGTAACAACATCAATTTCATGCAAGTAAATTTAATCTTTTTGTTCAACAAGAGTCAATGCCAGGTGAAATGGCTATCCACTCAACCCAGGTAAGTGGATTTTTTTTTCAATCTTTCCCGGCAACAGGTCTGGCATTGATAAATCTGTGCGAATAAAATGACAAGAATGACATTTAATGACCGCTGGCCACAGATATTATGTTTATTTCTTGTTTCCTATCCATATTGAATGATTTTATTAAGCATATTGAAAGAACACACACAATAAAAGTTTTCAAGCCCCAGGCAAGGAGTTTTCTCAGAGGAACAAGGGATTGTGCAGTACAAGAACCTCAGTATTACTTGATTGATTTTGAATACTTGCGAAAACAGTCCAGAGGTATCGCCTAAGGGGCAGTAGTGTAACCATAATGGACTTTTTCCTTCCACCTCATTGTGGATATTAGGAATGGGATTTAAACATTTACGGACATCCATGCAATGTCACTGAAAGTCTGAATCCAGGGAGGTGTGAGAGAGAAACCGACTAACAAGCAAAGAATAATTGACATGATTTAACTGAAAATTGATCAATTATGATATGAATACAACAACAAACCTATGTACAGCAAATCCTATTATTTCCTTTATTTATTGGGTTTAACACGAATGGAGTCAAAGGAAATTGTCTGATTTCTACATACCATACAAATACATGTTAGACATATCTATGCAGAAAGCCCAACAATTAGTAACAGCAGTATGCATCTTATGGTGTCTCTTTGATAAAAACTGTTTTCACCTTTCAACAAGACGATTTTAACCCATTGCTTACAAGAACTAAATGTGCCATGAAATATCAGAATCTTATAGAGATAACAAGTTAATATCCATCAATTCATTCTCCTGAAGAACTCTCCTGGCAGCTCGACGCTGGCCGGGCCAAGTGGAAGATGTGCTTAGGTAGGTGTTGTAGGTGTTGAAATAAATATGAATAGCACATACACATAGGCCTACAATGTAGCTGGGTATGTTGCAAAACCTATTTCAAGCTGTAACTTAGGTCGGAAGGAAAACTCAGCAGGTTTCAGTTCAGTTACGTGGTATGGTTACAACCTGTAATCTATCAAGATGCCATTTGATAAAAGTTGTAACTGTAGTTATTGAAGGAAGAATACAGTATGATGATGAAAAGGGAGAAACGTAGACAGGACAGGAAGAGGAAAAGATACACTTAGATTAGAAGAAGAGGGAAACATAAATCCAACATCAGTTTCTTCTTGTAGTAGGCTGAAGAAGAAGAAGAAGAAGAAGAAGGAGGAGGAGGAGGAAAAGGAGGAGGAGGAGGAGGAGGAGGAAGAGAAGAAGAAGACAAAGAATGAGAAGAAGAAAAAGATGACGGAGAAGAAAACATCCTTGCTTCAAAACAAGGCAAGTTTAACCTTCTTAGCCTGAATGAGACAATCATCAGCATGTACTTCACACCTCAAAGGGATAAACCACTATTGTCCCATATGATCAGCCCAAAAAACTGATGATGATGATAATGATGATGATGATGATGACGTATACCACAACAAAGAAATAAAAGAGGAAGAAGAAGCAGCAGATGAAGGGCGATTTTAGCTTGACTGTCCTTGATGGTGTCTTTACCTGACAGACATTGACATTCCGACAGCACCTTGTGGGCAGACAGCAAATCCTAGGGTTCCTCCTGGTGGGGAAAACATCGTAATTCATCCAGGGACAACAAGTCATCTTGAATATGTCTCAAGTTATCAATGTGATGGCAAGCAGAAAACCATATATCTTTACGTTTTTATTTATGCACCTCCCACCTTTGCTAGGTCAGTTACATGTTACTCTTATTCTCAAGGCGATACAGACTCCTATGAAAATGTAATAGATTGATGAAAATCTCAAATGTCATAAGAAATAAGAGCTGAGGGTGGGGTGGGGGCAAATGCATGTGAAGTTTAATACGATACTGTTACAGAAAAATAACGGGTAAAAAAAATAAAATATTATGGAGTTTTGGAAATACAATGCTTATGTGTAGGAACATTAATTGCCAGTAATCACTTTCCCTGAAAGCTGTAACTTGAACTTTCTGTAGCTCTAGTGGCACCCTGCAGAGTTCCATGGTTAGTGGTAAATTTAACACCATAAGGTGTGGTTACAGGTGTGCAATCACCAAAGTGTCCCCTAACACAATCAAAACATCATTTATTGATAAAGAGACACTGGCCACGTTGTCAAAAAAGAGAGTCTGTCAAAAGTCGTCATAGAAATGAGCTAACATTTGTGGGATTTCAATTGCATTAATCTTCACCTCTAAATTAGTCTAGAATGTCAGACTATCCATGAGATGCAGGGTCCTGTCAGCATTATTCTGGTGACAGTTTTTGGCTTGATTCATAAATAATGGTCTGGAACGCAGACATTCACTAAACAAATTTTTAAAGCACCATCCAAAACACAAACTGCACACAAAACAAAATAAAAATGAACTCACAAATATGTATTTCAACACCCTATATATGTTTCATCAATCAGTCTAATATCAGTTTAATTTTATGTTGTTTCAATTTTAATTGAATCTGGTAACGTGTTGGAGACATTTTGGTTTCAATATACATGTAGGCCTATAGCATATATTCTCTATAGACCCAGCCCGAGATATTCTGTTCTTAGTCTTGACTCCAATAAAGTAGGTTAATACCTAGAAAGCTTGCATGAGTTCTGACAAATTATTACAAATCGGTTCCCTCAATCAATTATCCGTAACTTTAGCTGTACTAGTTCAGTAGTTGTATCATTCAGACCTGGTCATTTCTCCTTTAAAGGTTTCATATAAACCACAATAAGGCCACTACCGATACAGGTACAAGGCTATATCGTGGCTCATATAAGCTAGATCAAACAAACACATAAGCTGTTTATTCCAAACAAGGTATTTTTATTTTGTAATATTTGTGGTGGCCTCTAAAAGAAGCATCCTTTTTTTCTTTTTCCTTCTAAACATATCAAATCCTGCTGTACAGTATAACCAGACAACACTTTGAAATTAGCGACAAATACCTAGTGGGAAATATACCATGAACTGTACAGCGGAACAGCCAGGATAATTTTCAGAATGGATAGTTCCGATCAAAGAAGTGCGCAGATTGTAGTTTGTGAAGGACGGAATGAATGAACATAACTGTTCCCTTAGTACAGGAACTGACGTGTTTGAAGGCCGAGCAAATGAGGGTGTGAATAGCAGCGAGACTGGTAAATGATCGGAAAACAACACAGTTGGCTGGAGATACGGTCAATTCAGAGATAGTGCTTTTGAAGAGTTCATAGACATGGGAATGGAGAATGGAGGTTCATGAACTTCTTAATGGCATGAAAGGAGAATAGACCGATTATAAAATATATGATGACAAAGAAGCAGACACAGAAAACACTGTCTTTGTGGAAGAATAGGATGACTCACGGTATGACATATTTGTGCACAATGCAATATTTCTTCTTTTATTTTCTATTTTTTAAAGCCTTCACCCAGTTCACTGACTTTTCAAGTAATACTACAGAATTCTGTGTTTCCTGATGAGTCTTCTGAGATGATGATGAATATACCGAGACACCCCACCCTAAAACACAATCCCTTCCCCCTCACAACTCCCCTGACCCAAACCATGGACCTACAACGAAACCCACAGCCATAAAATAAAACCTCTGTCTGTGGCTCAGTGCTGAAAGAAATTGCTGTGGTCCATGAATTCAGGGTGATGTGACTGAGTTTAGATACTGGATGTGTACAGACACACAGACAGACACACAGACATGTACACGACACACACACACACACACACACACACACACACACACACACACACACACACACACACACACACACACACACACGCACACACCAAGACACAAACACACACAAATACAGACTGGTCTCATCAGCAAATTGCTAGGCCATAAACCTGTTAGTACTATTTAAAGAGTTAATCTTTATTGTTGTACTATTGTTGTGCGAATTCAAATAAAATTCGCGTCAGAACACTGTGCCAGTCAAATAAAAGGTCTGTACTGAATTGGGAGAATTACTTTCAAATGAATAGTCATAAAATTTCAAATATTTCATATGAATTGTTGCATTGTTGCTTGAAGTGAAAAATATGCATTATCATACAGGTTTGGGAGAAGAAGAACATAATAAAAACCTGACCTTCATAGTACTCTTAACCTTCACAGAACAAGTGGGTGTGCTAAAATAAACATGAACATGATAATTGAAGACCACCTGCATGTATCTTGTAGGCTACATGTTCAGTCCAATTCTAAAAATTTTGTTCACCTTTTATGAAATTGGTTTTGAGACAATTTAAACATCACTCCACACAAATCTTAAAGGGGATGGGGTGAACATTTTTGCAATTTTTTTATTTTTCCAAAGTAGGCCTATATCTCCATCAATTGACATCACAATAGCCTCATCAATACCTCTGCAAGTTTTGTTTGCCATATGGATTCAATGGAAAACATGGACCAGCAGTGATCTCTACAGTAAAACCACACATTGTCAATAGGCCTACATGATGACAGCTTGACAAATATATTCACTACTGAATAACAATGAATGACATCACATACAGTAGGTTTGTATTGTACATTGTGACAATGAAAATTGAGCACGAAATACTATACACAATACGTGTTTTGAAAGAATGTAAACTGCACTAACCTAAAGAGGAATTCAGGATATTTTTTTAATCTTTTTTGTGTGTGTGTGTCTAAAAAAACAAGGATATAAAACGGTAGCATACCAGTGTACTTGTTTAGAACATAAACTGTTTTGGCACTATCAAGAAGGGTTGTGATTCTTTTGTTGTTGTTGTTGTTGTTAAATTGCAGTACTCCAGTGTGCATGTTTTGAACACACATTTAAACAGCTTTATTACCCAAAGAGGAACTCAAATATATTGTAAACAACAGTCAAGAAAAGGATATAAAACAGTGCTATTCCAGTGTACATGTTTTTAAGAAGTTACATATACTGTTATTAGCATTGCCAAGAGGCATTCAGATTATTTTTTTAATTGCAGTACTCCTGAGTACATGTTATGAACAAGTGTAAACAGCTATATCACTAACTGTCTGCTATATTACGAAAAGAGGAATTTGGAATAAATATTTGTAGGAGTGGGTGTGATATAAAAATACAGTATTCCCAATGATCATATAGCAAACTGTAATTACACGTTTTAAGGGGAGTATCAAACAATTGGTTATTGTACAGGTTAAAAACTGCATCCTAAAAACAGAATAAACATTTAGCACAGCCTTCAAATGAAAAATTTCTTTGAAGTGGGTTGTCTGATTTTGCGTGAAACTGTTACATTAATTTTGAAGTGATTAAATCATCTTAATCTCCAGGGCTGGACATTAGCACATGCCCACGGCTGGTGATTTTGGCATCTGGCGGGTAGAAATAGAAAGCTATCTTGTGAAGATGTTGATTCTATGTTGTATTTGGGCTTGCAAGACATTTCCAGTTGGGCAGAAAAGTTATCTGCCCAACTGGCTAGTTAAAAAAATGCCAAGTTCCAGCCCTGCTTATCTCTTCATGAGATCGTCCAACTCCAAACAATTTGTTCTACAGAGCAGTTACAGGCTCACAGCAATACACCATTATCCTGTGTGATATTGATCTAATGAAGCCTGTATCTTACTCAGGTTTAAAAAATCCGAAGATAGGATATGATAAATTATACAAACTCTGACACTAAAAGCTCTTGAAAGCAGACTTGTACATTCTTGTTGTAAAAGTGGAAAATGGAGAGTATACATTGTAATTCAATTAGTTGGTTACATGACCTAATACATAGTCATAGACTCTTATACTGACACAATCATAAAATAAATGTTAAACTCATATTACTATCTAGTTTTGACACATTGATTTTTATCTAATCTGCTGTTAAAGTTATGACTAACAATGTTACCCTGGTATAGGCCTACAAATAAAAGGAGAGAGAGAGGGGAAAAGTTCACATGCTTCTGAAAAAGCTACTATTTCTGACTCATTTTTTTGACACTGATCAAAAGCACTTGTGCAAAATGTATCATCTAACAAATTTGTGATTAATACCGTCTTACCTCACAACTGAGCTACCACAGTGCTATTAAAGGCCCTGTGCACTGGTATTGATTAGTACTGGTAGACATTAGAAAAATGAAGGTTTGATCAGTCATTACAACAAAACCATAATCTTCACATCAATCTTATCATCAAACATTTCTACAGACAATTTCCTCAGTTAAAATTTGTCACATCAATTACAGTTACTCTATGTTTCAAAATTCAACTTAATTTGTACAAATATATTACTCAGTCTAAGTTTTAGTCTAAGTCATAGACTTCTTTTTAACTCTCAACATGCCAGAGAATTTGAAACTCTATGGACATTATGTGTATTATTTGGTGCAGATCTGCAACTTGGGCATGTCAAGAGTTAATTTACCCCAATCCCGAGTGAAGCGATCTGCTCGCGTAAGTGTCCAGACTCACACCTACCTTAAGTTTCTGTACTGTCTTAGGATAAGGGCAAAAAAAAAGAAAAAAAGAGAGAGAACAGTCCAAAACTTACACTACAAGATACATCTAAGTTTTTAAGGAGACGTTATTCTTGACAAAATGAAAACATAAACTTTTGCATAACAAATTAACATTGATGGATGTTTCCTCACAGAAGATCCCCGTGACATGTATTGCACACCTGTTATTTTAGTACTTGGGCTTTATGTAGTTTGTTTAAATTTGCATATTAGTCTCACAAGCATCTTCAGCATTAAAAATAGAAATAGAGGAAAGAAAGAAAGGTTCAACACAGCCATAAATTTGAATGAGAATGGTCTGTTACAGGGGTATATATATCAGGACATATTCCCAGGCATCTTGGTAGTAGAAATGCTGGCATGCCTCCTAAAGTGGCACTGGCCGTCAAACACATATGACTGGAAATGTCATAAAAAAAACTATCAAGTCATGTTCCTGAACAGATGGTTGGAATTAATGTTGACTTCCACGTTTCCGCTTCACACTGACACAAGATATGAAGTACCTGATTTCATGTTGGGGGATCCCACGGCAAGGCTATCCCTGGAAGTAGCAGTAAACACACCACTTGAACTTAAAAGTACATATATGTGGGCAAACTACAAGACTTGTGTACTGCACATGAAACATTATTTGAACTTTAACACAAGCACAAGGTCATGTGTTGGTAAAACTACTCACGTACTTACGTTGGATCTGGCAAAATGTATTGCAAGCAGAAAGTGAATGGACAATGGGAGAGAATACAGTTTACTTCCGAGACTAAAAAAGTTCTTATGCCACAACTTCACGAAGTAGTATTACGTGTATGTGATACAATTTTTGGTACAAATATTTAAATGAATACACTGCTTCACTCAAATGTTTGTGAAGACTACGGAAAAAAGTTTTTCCTGTTTGGTGAAGAGTGAATACCCTGTATTTGTTACACAATAAAG
This sequence comes from Eucidaris tribuloides, assembly GCA_001188425.1. Classification (NCBI taxonomy): domain Eukaryota; kingdom Metazoa; phylum Echinodermata; class Echinoidea; order Cidaroida; family Cidaridae; genus Eucidaris; species Eucidaris tribuloides. The sequence goes on from JZLH01S0521960.1 coordinate 45,171, forward strand.
TGTGTTGACGTATCCTCTGAATGACATTTATGCATTTGATGTACAACATTCTTTTTCTATTATGTGGATTTCATGATGTTCAAGTTTAATTAATGAAACAACAACACTGCTGCTGCCAAAAGGAAGTTCCAGGTGTTCATGACATGAAACCTTAAATTAAAGTTACTGAACAACAATGAACAAA
>JZLH01S0521960.1:45379-57154 GCA_001188425.1 Eucidaris tribuloides
CCGGTTTCGCGTGCGGACTGCTGCAGTAAACCTCGGATACACTACTAGCTGAGTGCGCAATGCGCATGCTCAAAACAAGCACGGTGAACGCGTTGACCTGAATTTGGGTCGACGGTGAAATGGGGGGTGAACGCGTTCGAAAATCTGGAGGTGGACGTAGGGTGGACGTCGACGCATGCGCAGTGCTTGCAAAAGACGTCAACCCTCGACGTTCACTAGGTCGACGTAGAAATCTTAAACTCCCTATTATTTGAACTTTAACACAAGCACAAGGTCATGTGTTGGTAAAACTACTCACGTACTTATGTTGGATCTGGCAAAATGTATTGCAAGCAGAAAGTGAATGCACAATGGGACAGAATACAGTTTACTTCCGAGACTAAAAAAGTTCTTATGCCACAACTTCACGAAGTAGTATTACGTGTATGTGATACAATTTTTGGTACAAATATTTAAATGAATACACCGCTTCACTCAAATGTTTGTGAAGACTATGGAAAAAAGTAATGTTTTTCCTGTTTGGTGAAGAGTGAATACCCTGTATTTGTTACACAATAAAGTGTGTTGATGTCTCCTCTGAATGGAATTTATGCATTTGATGTACAACATTCTTTTTCTATTATGTGGATTTCATGATGTTCAAGTTTAATTAATGAAACAACAACACTGCTGCTGCCAAAAGGAAGTTCCAGGTGTTCATGACATGAAACCTTAAATTAAAGTTACTGAACAACAATGAACTAAGTTTTAGTCTTGCAATGAAATAAAGTTAGGTTTGTTATGTAACTTGTAAAGTGCAATGCTGAAGTTTGTACATGTGTAGGCCTCACTTTAGAGACTATTTGATTACTCAGCCATGTTTTATCTGGGTTATAATCCCATGACCAACATATCGTTAATCATTACTGACACCAATTAATCTCAAATTTAAAACAATGTTCATCAAATATCGAACAAGCACCGAAAGACATAGATTTCATGCCAACACAACAGACTTACCCATCATCATGAAATTAAAGTCGGGATCCAGAAATGAATCCAAATTACTATCCGATTTGAGGGGATCCATGATGTCGCTGCCATAGCCGCGTACATCCACCATCTTCCACAAAAAAAGTCCAACTCCGTCTAAAGTCCAAGCACAGGACCCACTGGTCCGTGATGTTAACTACACACCGCGAACGGCGGCGGTGCATTCACACCTACACATCGGAACGTACATATTTCTGGCACGCTCTTCCTCATACAAATCCTGAGACGGTCTCTACCCGGCCGTGATGTGCCACATTACTAATTTGACGTGCAAGCACCAAACAAAAACGTTTGCACACACAACTGACGTACCACTATAAGGACAAGAGGTGAGCGGGAGTTGAGGGTTACGGAGGGTAAACCACAGGCAACCTGGAGAGAAGAATAGACCCCAGTGTTTAGATACGTCAGGAACATAAGTCACACACTGTGCACTCCAGTTGTCGGAGAGGCCTGGCCTGTCATCCTGCTAGCTGCTTCTAGACTTCCTATTGGTCCACTGGGGGCCTTTTTGGAGGGGCCTTCAGCAAAAAGGGATACCAAATATGGGCGGTGGGAACGATCCATTCTGGCAAAAGGGGACTTGATGATGTTCAGAATGTTTTCTTTCAGTTCACATCATGTTCATTTGAAAGAGAAATATATAATTTTGTTATACTTTATACTGTATGAACTTCAGCTTGGGGATTGACATTTGAGACATGTTCTATCTTTGGGTAATTGTATTATATGTGGGTAGGCTTTCTGCAGGCATTATACAAGGTGACAAAAAGCTATGTCTACCCCTCCCCCTATCTCGGAAACAACAATACCTTTAATAATTATTTACAAATGAAATTTGATTGTGATGTTGAACTGATGGCAATTCAGTCCTTAAAATCCCAAATACCAGATGACTATACACTTGTTCAGTGATATAGTTCAGGAATTAAGTGGTTAATTAGAGGGGTCCTGTGAATCATTTGATCTCAGTATGATTTAAAACAATATCAATTATTTCTAAATACTTTTTTGCAAATTTGCACACATCAAACTAATAATGACTTTTGTGCCAGAGTCCTTTAATTATTGTGTGGTAATGTGGTGAAGATAACTCCCTCCTCGCCCCCTCCTACCACCAACTGATTCTCTCTGACTCTAATTCTAAATGTATCTCTTGTGGCCATGCAACTTCCTGTCCATGTCATTGTCAGGTGATACAACCCTCTCCCACATTTATTTCAAAATTAAAAGTTGACATGTAAAGAATCTATGAATAATCATCAACAAAAATGAAACTAAACAATTGGTATGATTCAGGGTATTGCTTCATCTAAACAAACATTTTTCTATTGACCTTAGGGTTACACCTACCTGCACAGACACACACTGCCTTTCACACCCCAGTGTGCATTACTCATTAGCATAATAAACATTTACAAGAGAGTGTGGTTCTTTGAAAGAAGTCAGATTGTGAAAAACTGCATATTTACCTGAAATTTATGGTCTAGGCCTATGTCTACTTTTATCTAGAGCACTGTGTCACAAGTATGTGCTGTGTTTTTCAAACGATATGTACAGGTTCTTTCCGATCTACAGGTGTACAGTGTACGTAGTGTAGTCCTACAGGTGACAAATAATTTTATGAAGGGATTAAAACCACATGAAAACAAATCTGAATAACATCTTCAACATAAATGAAGCAATCAGCTAATGTGAATAGTTATACAAAAATGGAAATATACAATTCTTTCAAAGTTTTGCTGTAAGTCTGCTATTTTTTTTTTTTTGGACTGACACACTGACACTTGTGCTGCCTACATACTAACCAAATAACCTGATGAAACAGGGATCTACTGGGACACAACGAGAGGAGTCACACATTTAGGAATAATTACCTGAAGGATGGTGACGATGAATAACCATAGCAACAAGCCAAACAAATGGAATTTAATCACTTTCCAGATGCCACCTCATACTCCGCTAAGATGCATGTAGCGATACCCCCTCCCCCCTTCCCAGCCCCTTTAACCTAAACAGAGTAGAATACCTCAAACACCCTTATACAAGCTGCAGGTTGAAAAATTTGTAAGGGAGGGGGGCAGGGGCAGGAACAATTTCTTAACTGCTACAAGAGAGCATGGTTAGGGCAAACTTATGACCCTGTGCCTCAACTATGCTGTCAACATACTATTACTTGATATCACACGATTGTACTCAAAATTATATCCCTCTCCCCTATCTACCTACCCCCCCCCCCCCACTACTCAGATGATGCAAACTCAATCATCATATCCACAACGGACATATCAATGACAAGAGTCAGACAGAACTAAACTGGAGAAGTTTTTTTTTTTCGGGGGGGGGGGGCTAAACAAAATCAGCTTAACCCCCCTCTCACCCACCCACTGAAATAATCCCAACTTACTAACTTTTGATAACATCAAAAGTGGTATCCCTAGGGATGGGATAGGATTAGTATGGGCAAAGCTTAGTGAAAGAAAAAGTGCAACAGTGGTTAGGGATTCTGGGGAATAGTTCTTGTGCATGAACTTATAATATGTCATATAAACCACACTGTCACAAAAATGGAGGGCCCACTATACATGTATTGAAGAAAATGTTAAGACAGCTGCAAGTGTGGGAATATATATATCGTTCTAGTTGTTGTTGTTATTTGTGAGTTATGATATAAATGACCTGTCACCATGATACCCTGATAAAGTCGCACATCTTATGAAACATACACATAAAAAACAGGCTGTGCACAGAATTTGGAATTGCGGGGCGCCAAGAAATAATTCCCCCCCCCCCCCCCGACCACACTCCAATTTCCCCAACTGAATGATTTTCCGACTACCATACCATTTTAGGGCATTCGGGGGGGGGGGCATGGTCCCCTGCCCCCCCCCCCCTTTGCGCACGCCACTGCATAGAGAGAAAAATACTTAGGGAAAATATACTCTTCAAACTTGTGCAACATGTGAAGGTCATAAACCTTTTGATTTTTAGGACACTTACATGTAACTCTAATACTTTATATCATAATTATGACATTGGCACTTTCCTTACCTTTGGGTCCTGCGACTTTATCAGGGTATCGTCAATTCATCACATAAATGTACAAGTGTAATTGTCCTAATTCATGGCTAATCTAGGATAGCATTACAAATGACATCCATTTCATTCTAGGTACATCCTGATTTTAGAAAGATGTGACCAACAATTAGCCAGATCATCAACAGAAGTCACAGGACTTTGCAAGATGTAGGCCTATGAATTCTATCACATTACTGTCCAAAAAGTTGATTTGATGAAGATAAATGAAACATTAAAAACAAACTCCTCCATTCCATTTAAATTAGGTTTTTTCACTGCCAGAGGTTGATTTTATTTCATTTATCATTTTTTAGACAGGATAATAAAATTAATATCTTACAGGCATGAAAAGCAAATAGACTAACAATTTTATAAATACACTGCTCTAAATACCGTTTGTGTAAGTAAAAGTATGTCAGTCAAAAAGCTTTACTGAAATCCCAGACCAACAAAAGTACAGAATGTTGCTTTAAAATTCAATGAGGAAGGACTTGCATACTGTATGCATACACTCCTGGAATAACAAGGACATAACATCCACAAACCATGACATAAATGCCTCTGGGCACCTTTAGCTCCAGATGCATACAATTACAAATATAGACAGTCTATGTCAACATGGGTTGGAGAGAACAATAACTCTTTGGGGCTAAGCACCTAACTGAGGTGATCAATGCTAAGATTTATGGCAAACAGGCAGGCAAGGCCCACCCTCCCCCCCCTTTAAAAAATTGAAGCTGTAGTGTACATACATGTATGTACTGTACCACTCAATTCCCTTGATGAAACACAGTGTTGTTCTCACAACATCTGCTAGTATTGGTTGCTAACCTTAATATTTTTGGATATCTTGCAGAACATTAATCACAAATTTGAACTAAGACCCCGTTTACAGTGAAGGGCCGGCCTCGGGCCGGCCCGAGGCCGGCCTAAATTGCGGTACTCGGACCCGCATTTTTGTGCGTTTACAGTGCAGCTGGGGCCGGCCCAAAAAGCTTCCGTCGCATCGCTTGATTGTCATCAACAGCGGCTCATAATTGGCAAACACACCACACAACACACACACACACGCGCGCGCGCGTGCCACATACACACACACACGTACAAGAAAGATGGATAAAAAGAAAGACAGAAGGATAGATTAGAAAGATAGACAAAATGATTAAAAAAGGAAGAGAGATAAAATGATAGAAAGAAAGAGAGATAGAAAGATAGATAGCAAAAAAGATGGAAAGATAGATTGAAAGAAAGATAAAAAGAAAGACAGAAAGATAGATAGAAAGAAAGATAGAAAGAAAGATAGATATAAAAGACAGAAAGACAGATAGGTAGAAAGAAAGATAGAAAGATAGATAAAAAGAAAGATAGAAAAATAGGATAGATAGAAAGATAGAAGAAAGATAAGATAAAAGAAAGACAAAAAGACAAAGAAAGAAGAGATAAAAGAAAGATAAGCAAAAAAGAAAGATAGATGGAAAGAAAGATAGAAAGAAAGATAGAAAGAAAGATATAAAGACAGATAGAAAGATAGATAAAACGAAAGATAGAAAGATAGATAGAAAGATAGATAAGAAGAAAGATAGAAGGATAGATAGAAAGATAGATAAAGTGATAGAATAGATAAAAAGAAAGATAAAAAAAAGATAGAAAGAAAGATAGAAGAATAGATAGAAAGATTGATAAAAAGAAAGTTAGAAAGCATAAAGGAAGACATATAAAAAGATAGAAAGAGAGATAGAAAAAGAAAGAAAGAAAAGAAAGGAAAAAAGATAGAAAGATAGATGGAAAGAAAGATAGAGAGATAAAAAGATAGAAATATAGATAGAAAGAAAGATAGAACAATGGATAGATAGATAGATAAATAGATATACTAGATTGATTGATTGATTGATTGATTGATTGATTGATTGATACAAAGACTTTAGTAACAAGACGGTTATCACTTTGTAGCTCAAAACAACGTTACACACCAACGCGATGCACAGATCGCTACGGTTGAGTGGTTTTGGCCCCGCATTTGGGCCCGCTTGCGTTTACAGTGACAAAAGGCCGGCCTCGGGCCGGCCCGAGACTACCTCCTGGAGGTAGTCTCGGTAAACGCTCGATTTTCGTGCGTTTACAGTGGGCGAAAGGCCGGCCTCGGGCCGGCCCGAGGCCGGCCTTTCGCGCACTGTAAACGGGGTCATAGGGTTCACTGCAAAAGAGTATCTGGAAAGCACTGAAACGGGAAAAGTAGCCCCCGAAAAGAAATTTTAATTTTTCCCTGATTATTGTGAACAGACACTGCATTTCGGGCAAGGAGTGTGTTTCTGTTAAAACTCTGTTTAACCTACATTGGACTTATTTTTTTATCTGATTTTAATGCTGTAAGCTTGCAAACTTGATGGATACAACTTTAATGATTGAAATCTGGCTTTCATCAGAGCTTCATTCTATTGCTTAAAGCTTTCATTGCAACCTAATTCATGTTGTCACAAAGTTTACTGGTATATTAACAGCTGTGCTGTACCCTTTATTTGTTTATGAGAACTAACAATAACATTGTGGACAAGCAAGGTATTCCAAGTCTGATACACTGTGCTATATAAGTACCTTGTAATGGATACCAGCAAATAGGAAACCAACTACCCTCATAAATTTCATCCTATTTATAAAGATCTTTTCAGAGATGTAATTGATTCTCTCTGATTATCTGTGCATGAATTATCAATATCCTTTTCTGGTCTTGGCATATAATGTAACAGGTTTGAGATTTAAAGACACTATATAACATTGTGGAAGCCCCATTTAAAAAAAATTGTCAAACTTTGCTATCTGACATATCTGATAGTGTTTGTATGGACAAATAAACACCCTGGAACACAAAAGTTTAGACAGTTATGCTGTCACCAGTAAAATATGTATTATTCTCAGCTGATACATGTAGGAAATTCTGCAATACAGCAGTCTATGGGGGAAACTTGGAATGGTCTCTCAATGATTTTCACTTTTTAAAATCACTTAATGATCGTTTTAAACTACTGTTTTTTCAGGGCTTCATTTTTAGATCGTATCAGAGACACTACATGTAATAGCATGGGGAATCATGTAGCTCAGATTTTTAAAACTGGAAAGATCGTTATACAATGCCTTTAATGGATTTATTCCGTTTAGACGTCACATCCTGTATCTGTGGACATTGGTGGTCGTAATGAATCTTATTTCTTGAAGTGTGATTCCAGTAACATCAAAAGAATATCAGAAATAACAAAAACAGGTCCGGTTCATTAGTGACCGCAATATGGTCGTTGGCCTAATATTTTTATACATTTTTTTTATATTTTAATGATAAGTACTTCCGGTCTTCAAAAACTGCATTTATTCTGTTACATATTATTTTATCCAAGTGTTAGATCCGTGTTATTTCTTTTGTATTTTTTGGTTTATATAAATATACTTTTTTTGGTATTTAGTGTGAATGTGATAAAGTGCATTAAATGAAATACTATTGTAACTACACTGTACATGTACACTGTATTTGAGACAGGAAAAATTATATTGAATGCCTGTACACTTTCTAATACTATTTTGATAGCGGCTACAATCCATAGAATGTACATCTGTATTCCTGTGATATCATATTCTAACAATGTACATGTCAAGCAAAGTTTGAGTTTACTGCGTGACAGGGCTTGGTTTGATATTTGGAAAATTGCATGACTTTTCTAGTATCCAAAAATTGACATTTTTACACAAAATTAGGAGGAATTCACCCAAGATTTAGGTTTAGGAGGAGTAGGCCCCCTATACATTACCTATTTTCTTACAGTAGGTCAATATGAATGGTTATAATTCATGTGTCCATATGCTAATCTGGGTCTAGTAAGCCATACACATTTTGATTGATTCATCTCTAGCCATACTCTATGAAGGCTTTATGCCAATTGTAACATATGGTCACAAGAGTATCAAATGTTCAGAGAAATATGTACATGTACATGGCTGACTTTTCTCCACTGAAGGGATAAACTTTAAAAGTGTTGGTAATTTAATCTTGAATACAAAAAAGTAGGTCTACATCATGAATCTATTCTTAGATTTTGTGATACAGTTTGAAGCAGGTTGTGTGGATATAAATAAAGAAATTATTATTTAATTTGTTTGAAATTCAAATTAATTGAAACATGTCATGTTACAAAAATGGTAGAACAAAAATTATGAACAAAATAAAGATTTGATTGATGTTTATCCCATCCTTTTAATAAAAAATGGAAAAATCAAAATGTTGGTTTCCATTTGAATTGTGGTTTTTGAGCCATTTTGGACTGCTTGCAGTGCTGTCATTTTCCTTTAATACATGTATGAGATATCTGTACTTGACATTCCTATTTCATTCAGGTGTGCAGGGCTTGAAACCACTGCAGTCAAGCTAAAATTAGGTCAGTGTATTGCCATTGTGACATACTTACAGTACCGGAACGAAAGCTGCAATACTTTGCACCTTGCATAATTTATGTGTACTGAAGATGGGAATAAAAAAAAAAATCCTGGTTGTGGTAAATGTGTTGGGGGATGCACCTACATGTATATCCACAGTATATTCATCTATAAATCATTCACAAGGAATTATAACTCTCATAAAGTTTATCATTTATTAGTTTTATTTATAAATTTATTTACATATATTTATTGTACGTACATGTATATTTTCGTTATTTTTGTTGAACTATCAAGTTCTTTACATACTGATTTATTTGTTAATATTCTTCTTCTTTATGACATGTACCTTGTTTTTGTGTTGTATTAAATGGTTGGCTTGCCAAAGGTAAACTAGTAAGTGGGAATGGGGACTTCCCCTATGCAGTCATGAGTGTATGTATAGAATTTCCCTCTTCGCATGCTTTATTGCATTAGCCTGTAGTAAATGGGAATAGAGTACTTTTGGATGGGAATGTATCACATGTTGTAATCATGTGAAATGGACTAGCGGAAGCATACCTATGGGATGTGACTGCAGTGTGTGGTTGTGAGAGTTCACATGAATTTGTACGCAACATACACTGTATAATTTTGTTTGCTTTTATGGTTATAATTTTGGGTAAGTTTGACCATCTTTTGTTACTACAGTGTACTGTATTGAATTCAACGGGACTAATTTACATGTATGTGCATTTTACATGTACATTTATAGGTGCGTCTACATTACAAAACTTCGCGAAGTTTTATGAAACTTCGCGAAATTTCATTTGTGCATCCACACTAGCCCCAAACTTCCCGATCTTTTCCGGGAGGACTAACTTCCCGAAAATTAAGTCGTTAATGCGCATGTGCGGTAGAAGGTAAACAATGCGGTCTTGATGTATAGAGCGCGCGAACTTGACAAGATTATGCAACCAGCTAGCTGCATGCATGAACTTCCAACTTCACAAATACATGATGGATGGCATTGTTATTTACCAACCATTACATGTTGTAATGGTTGGACATGACGCTTGATTTGGCAGGAAATGCCATGCACTTCAGACTTTTAATAAGAATATCTGAACTTTGAACTTCCATGTTATCTTTCGCCGTCGACAAAGGAAAATCGCTGCACTAAACCTCGCGTGCAAGGAGCTTAGTCTATATTTGTCAAACATTTGGAACGTTTCCCTGCAAATTCCAATAAAATCACATTCGTTTACAAATTCAGACACAATTCATTATTTACATGTAATGCACATTCTAGGCAGAGCGACTACCAGCTGCTGCTTTCATATACAGCCCGCGTTTCAAACCGGAAATGGTCAATGGGATACTGCACTCCACGAAACTTCGCGAAGTTTGCGTCCACACTGCAAATGTCGCGCGACATTTCGCGGTGTCCGAGAAAAATCCTACCCCATGAGCAGGATTTTTCGCGGGAAGTTTCGCAGGTATAATTTCGCGAAGTTTGCATCTGCACTGCAAAATATCGGGAAGTTAATTATCGGGAAGTTAAACTTCGCGAAGTTTCGGTAGGTGTAGACGCGCCTTATGTGCCCTCATTACACATACATGTACATGTATATGTAGTGCACATGGTTAAACTAGTACAGTGTATATACTGTCGGGTATCCGCCCACCAAAGTCAAATTCGGATAGAATTTTTCGGTTCTGGGTACCGGACATAATATTCAATACTGTAATGGGACTGCATATTGTCAATACAAAAATAATACAAAATAGATACAAAATGCAGCTGTATTATGTTTGCAAACAGCTTGTCCAATATAACTATAAATACAGTACCTGCTGCCGAAACAGTTCATTAAAAAATCACTTGAAATATAACCTGGATATATACATTTTGGGAGTTTTAAACACTTGTTTTCAACTACGGTACTAATAAATTTTGTGTATTGGTAATAAATATGCCTACACATGCATTGCAAAACATTAATTCCTCCAATCTGAATTGTAAGTCTGACCTGGATTAGCAACATTTAGTACCATTCCAATGAAACTCCATTTACTTTGCATGTTATATTGTGAGCATGGTACTGACAGGCATTAAAGTGCACAAACAGTTCGTAGTAAGCAACTTGTTTTGCCTCCAAACATCGGTGTGGACCGGAGTTAGGACAGGACCAGTACCTGACACCCAGACAGGAAATACCAATACCGTAATTCTGGGACTGGCAGGAAACCATTCCAAATATGTTTGTGCTAGGACGACATTGGATGGTACAACACAAAAACAACACTTTAGCTTTGGTGATAGATGACTTGGAATGATCTTTAAAAAAGATATATAAAAATCAATTGACCGACCCAATTTTCAAAATTTTCCACTTGAGGGCAACATGTGTGTGTGTATGTGTGTAAATACATGTATGTGTGTGTGTGTATGTGTGTGTGTATACATGTATATGTGTGTATACATGTAGGTACATGTATGTATGTGTGTGTGCATGTGTGTGTATGTATATATGTATGTGTATATGTGTACATATATGTGTGTACATGTGTGTATGTGTGTACATGTATGTATGTGTGTGTGCGTGCGTACTGTATGTGTGTGTGTGTGTCTCTCTGTGTGTGTGTGTGTGTGTGTGTGTACATGTATGTGTACATGTATGTGTATCTTGGTGTGTGTTTGTATGTCAGCCATTTCCAGGGTAATGGCTAATTTACAAGCTGCGATCCAATCCTAATCAGCTATTCCAGGGCATTTAACCTACATTCCAGCTCGCAGAGTTGAATTTAACCCAAGTGAAACGCCAGTCTAAGCCACTTCATTCAGTATGAAACTGGGCCATAACAAGTCCCACCCAGACCACTTGTTTTTATCTTAGTTCCACTTATACATGGGTATCAACCAGGGCTTCAAACTAACCTATTTGGGTGGTTGCCGTATTGGGCCAAGTTAACTTTTTGTTTTCATCATTTACTGTAGTTGCCAACACAAATGTCGTTGCCCAAATGAAACAAAATATTTGTTAATGTCTAACTCAAGAGAAATTACAAATTCCTCTGATTGACATTATTTGGACACAGTAAAATTTAATTCCATAAATTCCGCCTCTTGGCCCATATGCAAATTTAACTCGCCCAATACAACTGTGGCAAGTGCTAGTGTGAGCCTTGGTCCATAGTTTGGTTTGGGGGAAGAGGGAGCTGGGGAGTTATGTGGGGAGCGTGTACTAGCATATGATAAATCCCCGG
>JZLH01S0521960.1:66109-90133 GCA_001188425.1 Eucidaris tribuloides
CTTGGGTTTGTGTTTGTTACGTTTTCTGTGTGGATTCATGTGATCTGGACATCCTGCCCATATTGTATTGAAGCGATGGACTCAGAAAAGTATTCATGTAATTAAACTCTGATCAGAGAGGGTCATTCGGATCACCAAGTTTTAGTGTACAGGTAAGACATGGTCAGTGTATGAAATATTGACGATAATGCCAGCAGTCCCAAGTATAGTACATGTACTTGGTTGCATTGAGATGTAATGAATAGAATGAAGTTCAAGTTGATGTCAAACTGTATTTCATATTTCATAATCAGATTTACCTCTGAAAATTTCAAGCATACCTGGTTTTGTTTTTCCTGATATAGACACTGCATATGCTGTGGGCATTAGGGGCATAATGTTTTTTTTCTGTCAAGGCTTGACATGTTTACTGGACTAATCAAACTTGTAATTGACTCTGGAAAATTTTGCTAGAAACATTTTCTGCCCCCCCCCCCCAAAAAAAAATTCCAGGTAATGTAAATTTCATTCCATGTTTTATATTTGTCTTTAATGTGAAATAACTGTAATGTTTTTGTTATTAAACATTTCAATGGAATGTACATGTATGTATAGAAAAAGTAAAACAATGTTAATATCAGAAGATGAAAGGATAAGGTAAGATCAATGAGTGAACTTGAAGTGTCTGATAGGTTGGATGATACTGTAAAACCAAACATTTTCATGAGCATGTAACTTTTGCAAATTTCTTGAGTTGAGATTTGCAAAAGTAAAATGCACGCGATAGCTTGTGTGTGTCTACATATCATGTGAATGCCAATACAAGACTTGGTTGGTGATTCGCGAAAGTTTCATTCAGCCAAAATGGCCGTCCGGCTCCTATTAGGAAATGGTTTATGTCACAAGTGTTTGAACGTTTTACAGTATGTAGATAACCATGTCGTCAATAGTTTCTAGATTTAGGCAAGTCAGGGAGGACATATGTAAAAATGTTGCTGTAAAAGAGGTTGAGGTTTGTCAGTCTAGCCCCAAACTGGCTATTTGACCACAAGACCTGTTGCCATGTTGATATCATACTTTTCCTTTGAAATACAGTACCACTCTCTTTTGACCCAAACAAATAAGAAACTCATTTCCCCCCATGATAAAAAGTAAACATTTTTGCTTATTGTCTAAAAATCTGTTCTCATATTTCTTTTTTGTTTGTTTATAGTTTAAGACAACTTTGTAATACTTGGTTTGTATTTAGGAAAAAAAAATTGAGATTGATGAGCACAGCTCAGTAGTACATGTATATCTTTTACAGTATCACAAAAGGAGGTAATATGTTGTATTTGGTATGGTTGTATTTTGGTATGTTTATGTTCAGGGATGTTTGAAGTTACATTAATTTTGTAGAATGAATGTTTACATAGGAAAGTGATACCACTGAGTTGTGTTTGTATGTGCAGCTTTTAGTTACGAGTTTTGAAGAAGGAGAGTCAGCACATGGTTTCATGTTAATGTTGATATCACTTTTGTTCATGACTTTAAAAGTAAACAACAGAAGAAAGAGCAATTGTGTAGAAACATTATTCTTTGTGTATATCTCTAAAGAGCATAAACAGGGATAAGTTACGCTGCTTGGCTGTGTTTCAAGTCAGTTTTGAAGTATTGCACCTGTAATCCCTAGATACTGCCCTCGCTTGTTCAAGGTCATGTGTTCTTTCTTTGCGTCCGTCCATAGTACTTGTACACTCACAGCATACGCTCACAACAATGGCTCGCGTAAGTGTGATTGTGAATGACTGAGTGAGTGAGTTTTGTGTGTATGTGTATGTGTGTGTGTGTGTGCATGTGTGATGTGTTGTGTTATTGTGTGGTGTGTGTGTGTGTGTTGTGTGTGTGTTGTCTGTGAGTGTGTGTGTATTTGATGATGTATGTGTGTATGTGTGTGTGTATGTTATGTGTGTGTGTTACTTGGTGTGTGTGTTTGTGTGTGTTCATGTGTGTGTTGTGTGTGTGTATGTTATGTGTGTTAATGTGTTTGTATCTTCTATTTGTGTGTGTATTGCTATGTGTTGTATATGTGTGTGGTGTTATGTTTCATTTGTGATGTTTGTGTGTATGTATGTGCCTGTGTGTTGTTGATTGTATGTTTGTTTTTGTAGTGTGATTATTTGTCTTGTGTTTGTTGCTGATGTGTGTGTGTGTATTGTGATGATGTGCTATCAAACGGTTGTGATTCATCTAAAGTATGAATGAATCAGCCCCTGTTGTAAGGAAACGAGAGAGCGGTGACGAACGAGAGTGATGTGAGGGAGGGGGAAGGAAAGGTGCCCTGAAGCACTGCTTGTTTCCTACTCTGTTAAAGAAAGGGACCCACAAAATCCTTTGGCATATTCTGACATGACTTGATCAAGTAGAACATGCTTCAGGCATGATTTGTTGCTTGCAAAATCAAATTGTGCACACATTGGCATAGTATTGGTAAAAGGATTAAAACATATACTGAAGGTTTTGGTTGTTATTAGTGGTATTTTTGTGTTTGTGTATTTTGTACTTTAGCAATGAGAGACAGAGTGAAGTCATACACTTGTTTTTTTTCTTATAATTGCAGTTAAGTCTTAAATCATTCAGAATCCTTGCAAATATGAGAATCCTCACAAAAGTGATTAGGAAATGTCTAGACTTGGTCAAGTCGAGGTCGGAAAGGGATTTGACCTTAAAGGTTGGCTTCCTAGACTTCTGGATTTATATCTAGGCTTCACCATCATGCTCTCAACTGCTGAATTAAAACTTCATCAACTTCATCAATGCTACTTTATTTCTTGGTGGATTCACCAATGCTACTTTATTTCTTGGTGGATTTTGATTTTATTAGCTCACCTGAGCCAAAAGCTCAAGTGAGCTATTGCCATCGCTTTTCGTCCGTCGTTCGTCGTGCGTCGTTCGTCGTGCGTCGTTCGTCGTTCGTCATGCGTAAACTTTTACACATTTTCAGCTTCTTTTTCAAAATGCGTGGTTGGATTTGGCCCAAACTTGGCAGGAATGATCCTTAGGGGGTGGGGATACAAGGGTCCTGAAATGGTACACTTGGCCCCCTTGGCCCCCTTGGCCCCCAGGGGCAGGGCCCTAAAGGGCCAAAAGTAGGTAGTTTTCAAACATCTTCTTCTCTAGATCCAGAATTAGTTTAGTTAAGCCACTTTGTGTGTAGATACCTCTATATGTGCTGAATTACATGTAGTGTTCCTCATGACAATGCCCAGGGTGGCCCCGTTTGGCCCCTAAGGGGGGCAAAAGATCGGGGTAGGGCCCCATGGGAATAATTCACATTCACATTAAGGGATTTAGACCAAAATTGGTAGGAATGATCCTCAGGGGGAGGGGATAGAGGGTTCCTGGAATGGTACACCAGGCCCCCCTGGGGGCCCAGGGGCCAAGGGCCCATATGGGCCCAAACTAGGTAACTTTCTAAACCACAAGCCCATTTGTAACCAAACTTGGGTGGTAGCTGCATAACAGGGACCTCAATGTTATTTGGGGGTCAAAGGTCACGTATGTAGGTCAAAGGTCAAATGAAGTCAAATGATAGAATATACCTGCAAATTTCTTCTTTGGTTGGTATTTGGCCCATTTGTGACTGACTTGGATGGTAGATGC
Source organism: Eucidaris tribuloides (assembly GCA_001188425.1). NCBI lineage: Eukaryota > Metazoa > Echinodermata > Echinoidea > Cidaroida > Cidaridae > Eucidaris > Eucidaris tribuloides. The sequence goes on from JZLH01S0521960.1 coordinate 69,731, forward strand.
TACATGTATAGTGACCTCAATGTTAAATTGGGGGTCAAGGTCACATAAGTAGGTCAATTGTCAAATGTTAGGATACTAGCACGTGCCTTGTTTTATAAAAACGGATGCTAGAATTTATTTTAACTTGGCAAAATCAGCTATATGGCAAGGGGATGCAAAGTTTTTCAACTGGTTCATTAGATGTCAGGCTCCAAGGGCCAAAACTACGTAACTACCGTAATGTTTTTTCTATGGGTACCATAGAGAGTTTTCGAGACCTTGGGTGAGCGTCATGCCCCCCGGGGCTCTTGTTTTCTGACTGGGCTTGATAGGGGCTTTCAAATTTCAACACAGAATTGTGAAATTCCTTAATTATGCTAATTTATGCAAATTTATTCAAAATCAATGTGAAAAATGACCAAAAAAAAAAAAATCCCTGGCATAATTTTGAAATTCTGTGTAAGATCGCAAGATGCAAGTGAGACATTATGCATTGTGTAACTTTCTTATTTCAAACAACAACAAATCATGAGAAATATACAATATTGATGCTTTTACCTAAAAAAGAGAAGAGATAAGAAAGGAAAGAAAGAAAAGAAAAAAAAATGTGCTTTAGTGTTTGCAAATGAGTATACCTTGCTTGCCTACACTTGAAATTTGAATGACCGTATCATCTATGACACTCTCTCCTGTGTAAATTAGTCCACTTTCCCCTCTTTTCCTGTTTCCCTGAAATACCGGGATCTTGTTGACACTGGGCGGGAACGTTGTTCATAGGGATTGAAAAACAACGTGACAAGTACCAGGTCACGCTGAGCTATTTACAAATGGGTTTTATTGGTTGAGGCGGAGAGGCAGGGTAGGGCATGTCAATGAATAATACGTCCAATCAGTGGTCAAACAATGGGCGGGCATTTTGGATCTGAATAGAAGTTGGGCAGCTGTGCAAACTCGATGGTGATTGGCTTGTTGGTAATCTAATGCCTTATGTAGCTACTTAGTAGACCACCTACGTGTGACTATCTATCCATTTATACACATACTTGGGTTTTTACGTGATATTTTAGTAGGACAAATGAGCATAAAATCAGTTTCCATACTTTATAAAGATGTCATGTTTACAAGTATACTTCATATATTTTGAGACGTTTGTGTTGATGTATTCAAGCCATGATGTACAACATGATAACTTGTGATTTTGTATGCAGCAGTTTTCATTTTGCAAGTTTAGTGTCTAAAAGTATATGTAAAATACTTAAAGATATGGGACATGATTTCTTTATTTCCAAAGATGGTGCAGGAACTTGGAAAAGGCTTTTGGTCCCAAGCTGCATTACTCTGTAATCTGTATAAAAGAGAACCTGGTTCATTGGTACATCATACAGTTTGTAAAATAGTGTATCATATGGGCCATTCTTTGTCACGTGTGTGACCAAAAATATTACAAATTGCTACAAAAATCTCATGTAATTCCAAAGGCCTTGCAGGTACATTGTTTTGAAATGTAAATATATCTTATATATGTCAAGAGTGATCAAGTGAAAATATTTAATGTTATGTTAATCAAACTTATTTAGGGTCAGAGGTCAAATAAGTTTTGTCACGTGTGTGACTTCACACGGAAGATGATTTTTCATAACTTAGATTTAACTTGCAAACTCTGTGAATTGTGAAACTCTTCAATGTTTGTAATTCTGGCAGACTTTCATTATAGTGTAGTAAGTATTATTTATCTCTCACAAGTATTTTTTAATGTATTTCTTTATGTGATGAAGTGTCGTCACGTGTGTGACATTTGGGTTGTCACGTGTGTGACATGTATATGTATAGCATTCATATACTTCATGGTAATTTGGCCAAAAAAAAATTCTGGGAAAACCACTCGAGCTACAGGCCTGATAATTTAATCACTTATGCCCCTTATATTTCCCCACAAATGATTAGATTTCTGATATGGTTGCCCTCATACTTTTTTTCAAAATAATTTTTTTTTGACAATTTTTCTAATTTTGAACCCAAAGATAAAATGCACACCCTGTACAGTCTACATTTTCATAATGTATTGAAATTTATGGATATTTTCTCTTCAAAAACTACCCACCTGTTCATATGAAAACATTTTCAATACCAAAAATGCAATATGCATACATTAGTTGTTGCTATGGCTGGCAAGCCTCCTGCAGCTGTCAGGTTGCTAAGAGCAACCTTTGTCGAACAGAATGGCATGCATAACATTTTGCATTTATTATGAAACTGTTCTACAGGCAACACATGCCCTATTCTGGCTTCCAGACATTTACATGTACATTAAGCTGTCTGTTTTACTGATAAGGAAACTACTGTCTTCAGTCAATTGCTTTGAATAATACAAGAGTCTTGATTTAAGGCAAAGTAAGTATCTCTGAAGGTAAAACAGTCAGAGTAAGTGTTCTACGGAGGTCAAAAAGTTGCATGGTCTAGAACTGAGACTACATATGCCCTGTAGCTTCTCTGCAACATACCCAAACAAAACAAGTATGACAACATTGTCACGTGTGTGACCAATTAATTTGCTCGTTATTAATTAAGAATGGCAATTTATGGTACTCATATTTGGTGTTAAGTAAGACACAACCAAACTAGCTTTTGACACAAAAAAGAAATATTATCAAGACAGTAGTTTTCTGCTGGGAAAAACTTATCATGTTTTCCTGTCACGTGTGTGACATTTAAAGTTGATTAATTTGTTTTGTTAATTACTCATTAATGAGTGAATTAAAAACTATTCTTTTTAGGTGGTATTAGTTTGAACAAACATATGACCGCATCAATCTTCAGAAAGAAAGTTATTACACTTACCTTTTTACCAATCTATTTAAGAGGAAAAATACTCAATATTTCCATTATAACACATAGTTATTTAAATTTAGGCAAGTTAGCATAAATATGGACTTTTTTCAAAGAAAAAATATCATTCACGTAACTTTGGATTATGCTTTGCATGAATATGCAACTGAAAATTTCAAAGAACAAACTTCATTTTTTGACAATTTGTTTCACTTTTGAAAGAATGGCCCATATATACTTGTTTCCTCCTGTGGCCTGCCGATAGTCGGCTGCTGAATATCAACTGTGTAACTTGACCATTTATGTTTATAGTTTATGTGGGCAAATGTGTGTTTTTATCATTATCCAACAAAGAAATAGGCAATACAGGTATCATGTAGAGGTCAGGGGTATTATTTTGTGATTTGCCTGTCTCTGCTGTAGTATTCAGTGACAGTGCTGAATGCGCTTCATTTTCTTTTGTCCTGTGTACGTAAATATGGGTAAGAAATATATGTGCTATTTAGCCTACATATTTGATGGTACATATTTATTTGTTTTTTTATTCTTTGATGAACTAATGTAGTCACTTGATCCAATGAGTACACAACTCTTGACCAATATGTTCTCACCAAGTTTAACATTAGCGTGAATTACACGACAAGCCCTGTATATTTTCCCCACCCCCACCCACTTCCTTTGAGGGTAAAAACAAGGGAAGAGCTGAGCTAACTAAGTGTTCCTTGCCAATATGGATGAACTTTTTCAATACATTTTCTACAATGTAATTATGAAAAAAAGTACATTAACAAGAATAAAGTGATCTTTGTGTAATGTATCACACAAAAAGACTGAAAAAAAGTCACCAGACTACATTTCTGTGAATGGTGTATGTAATTTGCTCATTTCTAGTCTGAAATTTGATAATATAGGCTCATTTGACATATTTTTTGTTCTTTCCAGGATGGCTGGCCGTGATCCCAATGTCAGCCAGGCTCGTAACGAGGCCCGTAGGAAACGGCAGCCCACCCAACAGGTAAAGCAAGAACCAGCCATGCCCATCTTCAACGCGCCTGTCAAGGTGAGTTGGCCATATCATATGGCAGGGTTTTCGTACTAAAGTAAAGTATACAACATACAGCATGTCTCAAAACACATTATGCAAGTGAAATCTGCCCTTTTTGGCAATTAGAAACTACTCGTGCGACATGATGCTTACATCAACATCAAGAGCATAGTCTTAGCTCTCAAATACCGTTAGTTCTGTTCAATGGGCTCGTTTGAAAGTGTACCACTACCCTAGTACCCTAAGAACAAATTTGTGTACAACTAGAATACGCTACAAATAAACACAATTCAGTTGTCTCAGCCTGTGAAGTAATCCATATTTTGATAAATCAGATCATAATGTGTACAATATTCCGGCACTTGTGCTCTGCGCGTTTAAGTTCTGCTCCGTAACCACCGATTTCTATGCTTGCGCGTTCTGGCTATATGCGTACGTTTTTGCTTAACTATTGAAGTTAATCTTCGATATTGATCGATACACTGGGTATGTTTGTTAATGATCAAGACGTATGAGGACAAATAATCGAAAATGCGATCGATCGATTGATAGAATTGTTTGATGGACTAGTCTCTTTCAAGTCGTTTTGTTTTACTTACTGTTTGAAATTTACATTCAAAGCTCAATAAACAAATATCAGAGTAGTCATAAATCCTAATACTTTGCAGAGGGCATGCCACAAATATGTTCTACATATATAGCAAACAAATTATCCAGGGTATAGGTACATGTACACTAGGCCTGGGACAAAAAATCGATTAATCGAATTAATCGGATTAATCGCATTACCTTTTTCGATTTGGTATTCGGAAATATCAGACTTTAAAATGACAAATCGATTAATTCGTCGTGGTGAACAATAGTCCTAAATCACCATAGCTGAAACACTCCAAATACAAGTTAATTGTATTGTTTACAAAATCAAAAAAAAAATAAGTTTAGATTCAATATTCAAAGGTAGGAAAATTTTTAGCATAGATTCAGCAAACCAAATATATCATTTTTTAAGTGAAATAACGATCAAGAAACAGTGGATTTCACAATGCGCCGAACGATACAAATCAGCACATCCGTACCATCCCTGCAGCAATCGCATGCTGGAAAATATTTTTGCCGACGCAAAAAGAAGCATTTGAAAGGTCGTTTTGAAAAACGAAATGGAAAATACCGGTCAATTTTTTAGCATATTCTTTCCTTTCTGCTGATGTGTAACTTTTTCCAAATTGTGTCATTGCATTCGAAAACTTGATCTTCTACGGCTATTGGATTCTTTATCGTACAACAGTTTCCATCTTCGGTTAACCAAAAATATCCATTTACCCAAAATTAATCATAATATCCGTTTCAGCACTGTGGCAGTGTGGATACAGGCGGGTATTTGGTTAAACGGATATTTTGCTATAATCAAAATTGCCGGCTCGCGCAGGTGTGACGGTATAGCGCTATGCTGATGAAAGATGATGCATTTTCTCTTTATTTCGACAAAAATGCTTGGATTTTTTCATGTGCCACGGGTATGTAACACAGCCGATCTTCGTTGTGGGGCTTGTCTCATGTTTTTCATTTACTTCAACTTTCAACTGCTAACCTGCTAATCACATTGATTCTAACTGTTACTATTTTGTCCTTGGTCCCTGTACTATGTTTTCAGCGTATGTTTACTTGTAATTTTTTATTGTATTTCTGACTAAATCTTATAAATCGATTTAATTCGATTCACCTTTCAGTCAACTCACTCGATTATCAAAATCGATATTCGACCCAGGCCTAATGTACACTTTAATTTTGAGATATGTTGTAAACAAAAAAAAGGTAAAGTCACAATTGTGCCACTTTTACTAGGGACTGTAGTAGAAGTGGCACAATTGTGATTTTAACCTTTCGTTTTTAAATATGCATATCTCAGATTAAAACAAGCAAATTGATTAATTGAACAGAACTAATGGTATTTGAGAGATAAGACTTTGCCTTTGACATTGATGTAAGCATCATGTCACAAGTGTATTTTCTGATTGCCAAAGAAGGTGCTTTTCACTTGCACAACTTTTTTGAGACATGCTGTAGAACAAAGTACATTCATCAAAATATGTGGATGAATAGCCTTATTCAGTGAGAAGCCACCATGACAACGTTTTCTGACAGTTGGCAAAGTGGGGGCACTTTGCATAATATTAGTATAACCTAATTATGCCGATGGAAAATGAGTGTAATATAGGTAAAATCAAGTAATCATAGCATAATTTGTCCCCAAGGAAATGTCCCTCTGATGAATTTGCTAAATTAAATCCAAAATCACGTATCCTTCTATCTTGTATTTAGTGTTCAGATTTAGAAGGCCTATTTTATTTTCTAGCTATTTTGAAAATTTCATTGGTGTTGCTTCATTGGTTTTGAATACACAGTCTATTATGTAACAGTACTTAGTGCTTTTCAGCCCATTCCAAGTTTGCAGTGCTACATCAGTGCATCAACCTGAATGTAAATCAGGTGGAAGGACGTGCAGGAGAACAAAAGTTTACAAGCTGGACGTGGAAGGACAAACCATAAGGGAAACAGACTCTGTGAAAGCAAACATGACCAGTGAAACAGAAGTTTGATTAGTTTTCATTTTAAAAAGTGAATGAACAGTCATTGAGATAATTTAAGTGAAGCATAATATTGAGTATGATATAGGGCTGGCCGATGTTTGGATAATATTGAAATTAGTCGATGTTGAAAAAATATCAAAACACAATAATGATCTCATGATTATTTCAAAATATCGCCAGAGGCGCGATATGGCACAAAATACCGACGATTATGAAAACCTAATGGGGTAAATGTGTGCACTGCAGTGGGAGGGACCAAGAAGCATTGGCCAATTCACCAAGACTACAAGACAAAAATTACTTTTTATAAAGTGGAACAGACTTGATACTTTAAAGTATAAAATGGTATAAAACCTAGTATAAAAGAGTATAAAAGGGTAAAGAAAGGTCTTTATCCAACTAGTTGAAGGTCCAGAAAACATTTCAGTATTTCCCAGAGTTCATTGGTCAAGCTGAGACTGTATTTCAACACTAATTACTTCAAATTGAATCCTGAAGAAGGTAAACGTGTAGGATGTGAGAATGACATTGATAGAAGTATAAGGTATTTATCTATGGTCTCTCTTTTTCCTGCTCATCGTGCCATGACAGAGATAGAAAAGAAATGTGTTCTTAAAGTAATAAATGTATTGTTATTTGTAACTTGTGTTACAAGTTTAATTATCTGATTGTATCCCTCTGCAGTCCAACACAAAGGATGACCTCTGCTTGAGTGTGCAGGAAACATTGGGCAGTTTTGGGCAGATCAAACCCCATGAATTCAGGAACCTAGTGGGCAGGCAACCACAGACACCAGTAGGGACCAAGCAGACAATCCAGTTTCCAACTGCCAATGGACAGGTCAAAGGTCAGCGTGAGGGGGCTGTTCCAGCATCATCGACATCATCATCTTCATCATCGTCGTCATGGCAATCAAGATCACAACATCCGGGTAACAGTGCAAGTAGTGGTGCTAGACCGAGCAGTCATACAAAGGGTGTGCCTGATGCTACGTCTGCTCAAAAGCGGGTGCAAGCTAAGCAGCCTACAGCTGGTGCTTCGTCCTCTCAGGGCGTGAAGCGCGAGTCTGGAGGCAGCTCAGCTTCGCAGTCGACTTCATCATCATCACAATCATCATCATCTTCATCATCGGCTTCCTCTTCGCAGCCTCACAAGCAGTATCGATCATCGTCACACGACAAGGCCAAAGAGAGTGCTGCGAGACGACCCAAAGAAAGCAGCTCAGTTTCACGAACTAAGTCCCGCACATCGGGCACACCCGATACAAACAATTCCCAATCCCGAACGGTATCCCAAGTCACAAATCCCTCTTCTAGTAAACAAGAACGTCAGCCATCATCATCTGCCAATTCCAAATCGGGAAGCTCGCGTCCTGCATCCAACCCTGCCAACAGAGGGAGTTCTTCCAACTCATCGTCAGCTTGTGATTCCAAGACTGTGCTTCATGCTAATGGTCTTCTGACCGAAACCGAATCTAGTCACAGCATCACGGGCTACACCAGTAAAATTTAAAAACTGACTCGACTGATAAGAAACACCAGTCACTGGACAGTAAAAATGAACAAGAATCTCGCCAGGATTTTATTTCCAAAGATTCAGACATGACTTTCATTCCACCGGCTCCTGATCCGTTCAGTGACATCAGTGTTCAGTCGTGTAATAGAGAAGTGAAAAAGGAGAGGGATCGTGATGGAGAAAATAAACCACGTCCTAAAATAAATATTAACAAGGTAAGCATGGTAAATATCTAAATAAGCATGTGTGACATATTACGAGGTTTATCAATTTTCAATCAATCCATTGGTTGTAAATTGCAAAATTTTGCAACTGCTGAATTGCATGCCTGGTATTGAATTGCAAATAGTTGTATGTAATAGTAGAAGTACTAAATTGTTGATACTACTGAGATGAATTGTCCTTCGGCATTGTACCACACATCCCACAACAATTCCAATATTATTTGGAGTAAAAAGAAACATTATGTACCAGTTTTCTTTAAATCTCGTACCAAGGAGATACCTGTACGTAATATTACGCTTTTCATTTTTTATATATCCTGATAATGACAGGGATTTGAAAGAGAACCACAGATACGTGCAGGAGCAGAGATTTCATGTGACAAGAGGGGGGACAAAAACATGGAAGGTGAAATAGAAATACCCTTGTTCGGCGTAAAAAACGCCCCGAGGATACATATTTTCATTAAAATGTGGAAAATGTGACTTTAAACCCCCTCCCACGCATTATTAAAGTTAAATAATCTATTTCAGTCATATTTTCGCAGAAAACAAAAACTATCAAAAACAGTATATATAAAATTTTTTTAAATCGAGAGGGGGACACACCCACCACCCCCCTCCCCCCGATCGCCACCAATGGATACGTGACTATTACCCATATGCATTCAGCCCTTATATATAGGTAACATATCAACAAGAGAACTACACACCAGCTTTTTACCAGTCTCTTTTGATGAAGCTTGGTGGGATAAAAGTATTTCTGCAATCTGTGCAGAGGTGTTCCAGAATCTTTCTTGATTTCCAACCTGAGAAAAACAACTGTCATGTTACATTACAGTAGGAATTAAAAGTAAAAAAAAAAATCCGTCACAAGAGAATCCATAGGGGGTACCATAGAGAAATCTTGGTGAGGCAAGGACACATGTAGCTGCTGCCTTGCCGAAGGATGGATTGGTCCCAGAATGCTTTCAAATACACTTCAGTGCCTAAGCTGCCATGCATTTTGAGATGTTAATATTACACATTGTACATTGTTGGGAGGGCTTTAATAGCTTTATTAATTGATTTTCCTTTTTCTTATCCTTGCAGCTCGGCACCTTTAAGAGATCATCACATGACTGCTTGACATTTTCATTTTCATTTTGGGGCAGCATACTCATCATAATTTGGATAAAATTCATTAATATATTCTTTGTACCACTTCTTGATGACAGAATGAATTTCCAGTGACATTTTTATGTTAGATTATAACCTACCATTACAGGTACTGGTACCTATGATTTTGTAAGATCTAAATTGGTGTTAGGGATGTTAAATCTGCAATTTTGTAGATTGAAGAAATAAACCTAAATCTGTTACCACGCACATGATAAATAAATTCTTTGAATCCTTCACCTTTCCAAAATCATTTAGGGTAGAAAATATCTATATCACTATTCAAAACTATTAAAATACTAACTCATGACATTAGAATGTAGTTGGATATGTAGTTCCATACTATATTTTACAGGTCTATTTATGGTGTGTAATATGAAGTTCCAAAGGAGAAAGTACATTCCATCTAAACACATTCTTTAACCTTTTATTTGTTTTGATATTCTATAGAAATTTAAGTCTGTAAGTGCTTTTACATTCAATAACAATGCTAGACGTGAAATTACGAAATTACAAATCTCTATTGCAACTATCTTTTTTCACAAAGTAGTATTATAATTCACATCATCAAATAAATGTCATGATGATAATATTATCATGTTAAGAGGGGGAGGGGTGGATGCAGTATTTGAGAAATCTCTAAAATCTGTAAAATCTGTAAAATCTCTCCAATGTTCATCTTGGCGAAAAATTCTCGGCCAGCTGTTGACCTTTGTGTGTGGGTAGGCTCAAGCACTCTTGCCCGTCTGTTTTCATGGTGTGTTTTGCTTTCACACACAGTCCCACTACCTGCATTAGAAACATGACGTTGTGTTACGTCAGTACGGAGCCTTCTGACGTCATAGCAGTCTGACCTGGACGGGTGGTAGTCTCAGCACCATACCCAGAAATCATTTTGTTTATACCTTGCCTGGATCATTCAGTTAGTAACAAAATGTATGAAAGTAAAAGTATACAAAGGATTGTTAACGATGTTGTCATGTTGATAGTCAATTTCAATTGGCAGTGTGTTGTGTCAGACATCATGGGAAACACACAAGTTTCATTGTGTGTCTGGGATGGAGACTAGCAGTTAACATATAAATAAAGTGTGATTGAAGATGGCTGCTTAGTAAAGTGGAGAAATCATGCATATGAATAGGCCAGTAGGGAATTCTTATGTAACATGGTAGTATTGAGTTTTAGAGGAAGATGAAAATCATCGAATTCACTTATGGGCAGTTTTACATTGTGGACTGAAGCACTGATCTACAGAGTAGTATTGTTGGGAGCAACATCCATAAGGACTAAGCAGTCAACACAATAAAAAAATCTGTTAGCAATCATGTGAGCAACTGGGTAACCTGATCACTTACGAAATAAAAATTAATTAAAACGTTACAACTTGGGAAGGCTTTTTCGGCGATATTTTGATAATATCGAAATTATTCAATGTTGAAAAAATATTTCGTACTCTAATGATTTCAAGATTATTTCAAAATATCGCCGGAGACATAATATGGCCCAAAATGTCAATGATTATGAAAACCTATTATGGGTGAGCGCATGCTCTACAGTGGGAGGGACCAAGAAATCCCCATAGCTATGAATACTCTGCACACAGGTGCTAGAAGCAGGGTGGTGGGAGTAGAAGAGAGACCTCCATGCTGCTCTATCAAATGCAGTATTACGAGCAGTAGTTCATTAAGTGTAATTATCAACAAATAGAACAACTCTGTCTATACAGGTGCATCAAAAATGCTATTTATAAACAATCAACACCATGAGTCTCCGATCTAAATACAAGAGGCTCTGCAGAAAGCAACATTGTTTTGACCACATTTTGATATCAGCCCTATAGGGTGCACTGTCAATTTAAGCCTAAAATGGATTGATTTTATTAATCACAAATCTGTTTTTCAACTTACACAATATATCATGTTAAATGATATTTTACTCGTGATAATCAAATGAGATGAGGTTCAGATCAAATATCACAAGCTCTATTTGAAGGTTACCATGATAAATTTGGAATGAAGCCATATTTTTTTTTAAAGAAAGGTCGTGATCTTCAATTTGGTGCAAGATGATCAAGATCAAACAATGACCTCAAGAAATGCTGGTATAATGGATTCTTGTATGAAATGTTTGTAATGTGATCAGGTGACAATTAGGCCTGTTATAGTTGAGAAATTGGGGATGGTCCTCAAATTGGGGTGAAACTGTTTAGAATCAAGTAACGGGAGAATTCTACTGTGAAAACTTGTTAGTCAAAAGTTGACTTATTCTAAAATAACTTCCATCAGTATGCCTTTATCTGTTATGTGGCAGTCTATGGGATTTAAATCCCTTGAGCCTCAAGAGAAACAAAGTGCTAGTATGTTCATGCTTGATTTGGCTCAAGTAATTAAATTCAAGAGAAGTCCTTCTAGCCAGGAGATACACTCCAGCTGGGGTATCCATTGATACATTATTCAACCAGTTTGGTTCGAGAGGCATTTTTAAAAATATTTCTCCCAATCATGACTCTGCCCTTTAAACACCAGTCTTAGGCCATTTGAGGTGCAGTATGCATTAACCAGGCCAAGTAGTGAAGACAAAGCTGACGTCAGACCCTGTCAGAAATCACTGATGAAAGTTGATAGGGGCTTCCTTCTAGGTATGTAGTCAAGGTTTGACTTGGGTCAGAAACACTCGAACAGAGAAGAAGAAAAATATCCGTCCTTCTTGGAGTATGTGTCATGTGTGAAACATACATGGTATTTTGCATATTTGACGCCATATCAGTCATCACGTCAAGATGGAAGTGAGGTTGAGTCACGTGTCATTATTTGTTGAACAGTCAAGTATGTTACCATCCACTGTGAAGGGAGAGGGGATGTTACATGTATGCCCCTACAACACCTTCCATACAGCAACAACAACAGTGTTTGTACATTATGTAGTTCTCCTTTATCTGTGCTTAAATTTCTGTTGTTGTGAAAGTGAAACATCAGAGACCCCATCCTCCCTTACACACATTCCACCCTCCCTACAAATATGTCACCCTCACACACCCCATCCTCCCCTCTACACAAGCACCTTCCCCTCCACACACCCCACCCTCCTCCACACACACCCCACCCTCCCCTACATCCCCACCCTCCTCTCCACATACTCCACCCTCCTAGACTACTCTGCTGTATGACCACACTTTCCTGAAAGTCATGTGGCCGACACAGTGTCAACACGTGTGTGAATGTTTGTTGCCATGAGGAGTGCAATTCCAAGAAATTCTGGCCTCTGATGTATGTAGGGAAACAATGATCTACAAGCTATTAATGAGTAGCTTATCAACAAATTACTTTCTGGAAGCCTACATTGACTGAACTCATTCTATCAACATTACTATAGTTGTGAAATTAAAATTTAATCCCGGGACTATCTCCCCCCTACCCCCCCCCCCCTCGGTTACAGATTATTCAAAGGCCATTGCAGTTTAAAGGGCAGTGACATGATTGGGAGCAGTAAAAATTATCTGAGAGCCAAATGAGTTGAAACATATGCCAATATATACACTAACTAGAGTGTATACTCAGACTGGAAGGATTTGTCTTGAATTTGTTTACTTGAGGAGAAACAAGCATTACCAGTATTGAATTAGTCTTGGGCTGTGATAGAAATTGACCTCGTAGAAAGCTACACAAAATCTTTTTACTGTTACAGGAATTTCTGATAATAATTGTACAACAAAGAGAAAATGTAAGACTATGAAATTTTTGCAGCAGAAACTTTAAACAGTATATTTGATTCTGGAAAGATTGTGTTCTAAACTGAGGACTACTTCCAATCTTGCCATTTCCCTTTAATGTGTGACAAGCATTAGGCCTGGGTCGAATATCGATTTTGATAATCGATTAGTTGACTGGAAAAGTAATCGAATTAATCGAATTATTCGATTAGTCAGAATACAAAAAAAAATAACAAGTAGATCTACATGTAGATCTAACATACGCGAAAACATACATGGGACTAAGGACAAAATGACTAACAGTTGGAATCTATCTGTTAGCAGGTTAGCAGATGAAAAGTTGAGAATGAAAAACATAACAGCCCCAAAACGAAGATGGTTGTCTTACCCCCGTGGCACATTAAAAATTAACATTTGCTGTTCGAATATAGAATTCTTTCATGCATCAACATCGCTACCTACCTTGCGCGAGCGCGCTGCCATTTTAGCTTAGCAAAATATCCGTTTACCAAAATATCCGCGTATCCACACTGCCACAGTGCGGGAAACGGATACATGGATATTTGGGTAAACGGCATTTTGTTTAACCAAGATGGCGACTATTGTACGTATAATTTCCTATAGCCGTACGAAAATCAAGTTTCCGAATTACATGACAGCAATTTTCGGAAAAGTAACCGTCAGCAAGGAAAGAAATGTAAAGAATTGACGGTATTTATTTTGAATTTCTGTTTTCAAACCGACATTTTCACACTCTTCTTTTTGCGTTTGGCAAATATATTTTTCCAACAGTTGATGCCGCAGGGGATGTTACGGATGGCCGGAATTTACGTGTCGCCTTTTGGAAATCCACTGTTCTTGATCGTTATTTTTCCATTTTAAGAAATAATATATTTGGGTTCTGATCATGCTAGAAATGTTTTCCTTACTTCGAATATTGATATCTAAATTATTTTTTTTTAATTTTGTAAACAATCAAGTTACTGTATTTGAGTTTCAGCTATTAAGGCATTTAGACTATTCGTCACCCGACGATTAATCGATTTATTTTAAAGTCGTATTCGAATACCAATCGGCAAAAAGGTAATCGATTAAATCGATTAATCGATTTTTTGTCCCAGGCCTAACAAGCATGCTTAATCAGATTTTCAGAATTGAAATTAATTATTCCTGTCAGTTTTACGTGGAGTTTTATAGCCTCTTGTGATTACATTCATACAGAAATATAAAAGTATAGTAATAAATATTTATGTTGCTTGTAATTTCATTTCCACTTATGCTGTAGGCCCTATATAGATTTACATGTTTTCCCAGTAATTGAGTTATTGCGAATTAAGAGGATTTTGTTTGTAACTGTTATGATTATGAAAAGGAAACCATTATTTTAGTCTCCCAGTAACAGTAATCATATCAGAATGCAGAACAGTGATAAACTTTACAGGACATGTCCAATAACATTGCACTGATATAATTATGCATGTATTCCAAATTATAGAAACATTTATAGGTATGAAATTATTTCAAATGTCAAAATTTGTTTAGGAAGAGGTAATTTGCTCTTGAATGTACCTTCAAAGATATTTAAATGTTACTAAACAAATATTCAAAATATCCCTAGATATTAAAACTATAAAAACTGTAAGTAATTTGAGTAAGGTGTAAATAATGCAGGGATTCTCAAATAGCGGCACATGGTGCTCATGCCTCTTGTGGTGTATTGGTCCTTGCAAAGTGGCGTATGGAAGCTGCTATGAAAAAAAAAAACTTTCATACTTTGAATTTGTATATGTTGTTTACATTAATTAGAGTCATTCTGGGCTACTTTAAAGGCCTCATATTTAAAAACTTAACGGAGCTCCACCACCACAACCCCTGCCAGCCCCCTGGACCCCAAGTTGCAAGATGCTTAGCTCACTTAGCTCTCTCTGCTCTCTCTCTGCGTGTTGGATGGTAGAGCAAGGTACACATTTTTTATAACAAATATGGAGCTTCTACTGCAATACCATTTCCCGATTTAATGTGTATTTGTAATTAAGACAAGACAGGTTTTATAAGTAAAATAAATATTTTAAATTAATTATTTTATGAGGGAAAGGTCATGTTTTAAAAGAATAAAGTAGTAACAGAAAGCAGTGCTGTGTACTTGTTAAAAAAATGTTTTCCAGCCAAATTACTGTATAACTAGTTTTATTCAAAACATGAAATTAGTGGCTACAGTTTTCAATGTCATTGATAAGGCATTATGCTTTAGCAACCTGGAAGGCTTGTAAGGTTTAATTTTAGCTCTGAAGGTTACTGTTGATGTGTAAGTTAATTGAATGCTAATCCTTTTGTTTTCCAAACTTGAGCAATGATGTTGGAAATGGCATTGGGCCATACCTGGAGAATGATGCTTTAGTTTTTGGCTCACAGTCTAGTAGGAAAACTCCTTTCATTACCACACCAGAATATTACTTGTAGACTCTATGGAGTTTTATCGCAGTGGTACTGATAGATTTAACCCCTTTCAGCCTGACAATGTATGGATTGTGTATATGAAGCTATGTATTTCAAGTAAACTTAAAGGAGAAGTTTCTCCATACATTAATGTGAATTCAATGAATCCAGACCTGCCAATTGACCCTATTTTCCAGGAACAGCCCCTATTTTAGGCAAAAGAAAAAGCAATATTAACCCCTTGTTTAGATTGTGTCCCGATTTTTGCAAATATTTGTCTGTACTACTGTCTGTACTAATGTAGGGTATCCAGGAGTGTCCCTATTTTTTATTTTTTTAAAATTTTGACTCCATTTTGTCCATTTTTTTAAGGTTTTTCAGGGTTGACAGGTATGTGAATCCAGAACATAGAAATCCAACATTGAAAGTTTTAACAAATTTGGTTCAGCCATTTAAGAGATATGATTTTTAATCTTTGTCGCACTCTGTAGATAGCAATAAAGCAATCAATCCAACACCTGATTCATCTTACTCCTGACATACTTGACAAGCAATGAAAGTAAATTTTCATGTTCCAGGAAAAATACCCATTTGTGAAAATTTGGGTACAAAGTCCATATATTCTGGTATGACATACATTTAGACTTGAGAGGACAATGCAAAGATTTGTTCAAATTTTTGAGACAGCTAAACCAAATTTGCTCAAACTTTCACTTTCAACGTTGAATGTGTAAAAATGTTTGTATTCCATGGCATTTAAAACCAGGACACTTTTTCTTCAATGTATAAAACAGGGCTCCACACTAACTTTTTTTTACTTGCCCTTTGGGCAAGTAAATTTATCACATTTTACAATTTTACTTGCCCGAAAGACAAATTTACTTGCCCGAAAAAAAAAACAATAAAAATCATTAAAAAATTATAATTTCTCACCACTAAGTCTTTTTTAATGGCATTGGAAGGTGTTTTTTTAATTCTGAGAGTTTAAGGTATGATTTATGAATTTAAAGGGTCAAGAAATTTTCAACCACAATTCTACACAAACCATCATCAATGAAAAAGACATTAATTTGAAGGCCATTGTTTGCACTTCATACGTGCATTACACCATTCTCCTTAGCACTGAAGAGTGCAACATGTTATACGGTATTTGCCGGTGTATAAACCGCACTTATTTTCCGTCGGGAAAGTCGGAATAAAGGGGGTGCGGGTTACTGTAATTTTCGTAGTTTACATGGCAATAGCTTCCCTAATCATTCTTGCCATTAAAAGTAATAAAAACGAAGTTAGATCTGCTTTGTGTCCAGTCTTACAAATTTAAGCTTTTAATTGCCGCATGCGACCGTATTGCGCCTCCACTCTGATGCATGCACCCGAGTTTGAAGCTGAAGTCACTAAATGAATGGTGGGGTCGTGTTTTACCGTCAGACATGAAATGCCCCATGTATTTAGTCCGTTTTTTAGGTCAATAACGATTTGGTCGGGGTTCGTTCTTATCGTTTTTAGACATGAATCAGCAGCGATATTTATTCCGTATTTTGTCCAAAACGATGGTCGGGATTATGTATTTTCACCGTCAGGACTGAATCCGCGAATATTTAGTTCTGTATTTTGGTCAAAACGACGGTCGGTTCGTTTCTTATCGCAGAAATGGATGCCGCGAATATTTCTTTTTTATTTTTTTTTTTTTTTTTTTTTTTTTTTCTTTTTTTTTTTTTTTTTTTTTTTTTTTTTTTTTTCTTTTTTTTTTTTTATCTTTTTTCTTTTGTTTTTTTTTTTTCTTTATTTTTATTCTTTTTTTATTATTAATTTTTTTTTTTTTTTTTTTTTTTTTTTTTTTTTTTTTTTTTTTTTTTTTTTTTTTTTTTTTTTTTTTTTTTTTTTTTTTTTTTTTTTTTTTTTTATTTTTTTTTTTTTTTTTTTTTTTTTTTTCGTTCCGTATTATGGTCAAACGAATGGTCGAGGCGTTCGTTTCTTGCGTTACATGAATCGCAGCCCGAATATTTTTCGTATTTTTGTCACAAAACGATGTCGGGGTTCGTATTCTTGCCCGCTTAGAAATGAATGCCGGCGAAAATATTTAGTTCCGTCACTTTTGGTCAAAACGATGGTCAGGGGGTTCTTTCATTAACCCCGCTTAGACATGAATGCAGTGAATATTAGTTCCGTATTTTGTCAAACGACTGGTCGGGCGTTCGTTTCTTGTCCCGTCAGCACATGATTGCGCGAATATTTAGTTCCGTATGTTGGTCAAAACGATCGTCGTTTTTACAGGTTATCGGCCATTGTGTCCAAATACGGACTAAATTATTCGCGCTCATGTCACGGTAAGAACGAACCCCGCCATCATTCTTGACCAAATACGAGAACTAAATATTGCGCCGGCTTCATGTGTAACGGCAGAAACGAACCCCCGACCTCGCTGTTATGACAAAATACGGAACTAAATATGCGCGGCTTTCATGTCTATACGGAAGAAAACGAACCACTCCGCCATGTTTTTGACCAACTATACGTTAACTAAATATTCGCAGGCATTCATGTCTGAACGGGCAAGAACGCCCGACCATCGTTCTTGACAAAATACGGAATAAATATCACGGGATTATGGCAACAGGGTAAGAAACGAACCATATCGACCATCGTTTTGACAATAGTACGGAACTAATATTCGCCGCCTTCAATTGTCTAACGGACGTGGTAAGAAAACGAACCCAACCTACCATCGTTTTACCAAATACGGAACTAAAATATTCGCGGCATTCTGGTTGTAACGGGTAAGAAACGAACCCCCGACCATCGTTTTGCCCAAAAATACGGAAACTAAATAATTCGCGGCTTTCATGTCTACCGGTCGTAGAAACGAACCCGACCTCGTATTGACAAAATACAGAACTAAATATGCGCGGCATTTCATGTCTAACGAGCAAGAACGAACCCGACCTGTTTTGCCAAAATACAGAACTAAATATTCGCGGCTTCATGTCTAACGGCACGAAACGAACCACTACACTTTTGACAATAATACGGAACTAAAATTCGCGGGATTCATGAAATTGCTTAACGGGCAAGAAACGAACCCCAACCATCGTTATTTGACCAAAATACGAAAACTAAATATTCACGGTTCATGTTGCAACAGGTAAGAACACGAACCCACCAGACCATCGATCTTGACAAAGTACGGAAACTAATATTCGCGGCTTTCATGGTCATAACGGGTAAGAAACGAACCCTAACCTCCGATCGAATTATTGACCAAATACACAACTAAAACTTTCGCGGCATTCATGTGTACGGGTAAGAAACGAACCCCGACCATGCGTTATTGCCAAAAACGGAACTAAAATATTCGCGGCTCTCTCATGTTCTAATACGGGAAGAACACAACCACTCCGACCATCGTTTTGACCAACATACGGAACTAAATATTCGCGGCAATCATGTCTGACGGGCAAGAAACGAACCCCGACCATCGTTTTGACCAAAATACGGAACTAAATATTCACGGGATTCATGTCTAACGGGTAAGAAACGAACCCCCGACCATCGTTTTGACCAAATACGGAACTAATATTCGCGGGATTCATGTGTAACGGGTAAGAAACGAACCCCTGACCATCGTTTTGACCAAAATACGGAACTAAATACATGCGGCATTCATGTCTGACGGGTAAAACACGAACCCCCGACCATCGTTTTTACATCGTTTTGATCGCGATTTTGGAGCTTGCCAGAGCGAAAGGGCTAGCGTATTTTTGTTCCCCGAGACAATCAAAATTTTACTTGCCCGATTGGGCAAGTAAATTGTAACATTTTGATATTTTACTTGCCCGACATGACATTTTACTTGCCCGGGGCAAGCGGGCAAGTGCTAGTGTCGAGCCCTGTATAAAACATGGTAATTTGGATTTGGTACACATATTGAGATGGTTAATATGTTGATTACAATGGAAAACAATTGTAATACAATTGGATGGAGCAATTTATTTAATCAAATACTTTGCAAAAAATGTAATTGGTCTGAGAAGTCTCCTGATACATTTCAACCCATGAACTGCAAGGAGCTTGGTAAATACCAGTTGCATGATTGGACTGGAAGCAGGTTGAGTACTGTAACCTTTTTATTCTTAACATATCTGAATTTATACATTCAATGAGGAATTTTTTTTGTTTAGCAATCAACTCCAGAATTTTGTTTTGAAATGGTCCAAGGGCTTGTTGCGAAGGGTTGCTTTCCAATTAAATGTCTGTTCACACGGTAAAATATAATTTCAGTAGTTTGGAGGAATATCTGCATTCTGCATGTATGTTGATCATTTGGAGCAAATGTCATTTGCAAGTGAAAGGGAGTTCTCGACTCCAACAGTATTGATGATGTAAAATAAGGTATCTTTTTAACACTGAATTCTCAGTGTACCACTCTTTACTTGGGCAAATCACATCACTTAGGGTGTATAAATGAATCCAAGATACTGTAGCTATGAAGGACTTAAAGTTGTCACCAGAAAAAAAAAATATGTGCGCTTGGGGTCTGTTTTGAAAGTCAATGTATGAGTGTGGTATCTGTGTCTGAAAACATGTACAAGTCTATACCCCCCCCCCCCCCCCGCATGTTCCACATCTACTTTAGATGATGTATTGCAAGATGTGGGATAATTTGTGTGCTATTTTTTTTGTATTAGAATGACAAATGGGTGAATATTGTATGGATTCAAGAAGGCTATATTTACAATATTTCAGTCAACAACAACGACCACAAATGAGGTCTCATTAAAGCAATTTTATTCAAAAGGTTGATAAAGACTTGCCAGGATATAAAACAGGTAAAAACCAAGATTTTTACCACTTGGTTTGCAATGAAGAATCATTCACAAGCTTGTATTTATTTTTCAAGAATGTTAAATATTCATTTGATTGTGGGGG
>JZLH01S0522116.1:1156-11743 GCA_001188425.1 Eucidaris tribuloides
ATGAATCCTGTTGATCTATAGCATAAAGACCCTAGTATCGCTACTCCATCCATCAGCTGGGATGCCTCAGCCTCAGACAACAACACCGCATCGTCAGCACAGAATGTCGCCAGTACCTCGGCGGACGAGGCATTGACAGAGTGGCCATTGAACGATGAGCTGGCGAAGAAGACGGCGATGAAGAAAGCGTACAAGCATATTAAACATCAGCTCAGCAACCTGGCCGCAGAACGGACAGTCGCTCTTATTGGTACGAGTAAAAATGACTGAATATTACGTAAATGACAAAATATCTCAAATTAATTTGATGACAAAATTTCTAAACGGATATATTTGATAATCAGGAATGGAATATCAGCATCACCTGACTGCTTTCTAGAAAGTCAAAGATAGTGACATGATTGGGAGTAATAAAAATGTCGATAGAACCAATCTAGTTGAAAGATATACCATGTTTACACCAGCTGGAGTGTATCTCCTGGCCGTAAGGATTTGTCTTATATTTGTTTGGAGAGTTAAACATGAACATACTAGTACATGTACTTTTTTCTCTCGTGCCTCGAGAGAAATTAATTCCATAGAAAGCTACAGAACAAATTTGTCTTTCACAAGGCATACCAATGCTATTTCTTTTAAAATGAGTCAACATTGACAACATTTTTCACAGTAAAATCCTTGCATAGCTTACTTGATTCAAGAATAGGTCAACCCAAGTTGAAGACTACCCCAATCATGACATTTACCTTTAAATGGTCCATTATTTAAAAGATGTGTTGGGGAGCCGTCACGCACTACAGCGTGTGCCAACAGAATGTCCCTTTCTCAGACCACAGAATCAATACCAAAAGAAGACACCATTCTCTATTTATAGGCACTAATAAAATGATGATGATGATGATGATGATGATGATGATGATGATCATAATAATAATAATAATAATAATAATAATAATATGATGAATAATAATAATAATAATAATAATAATAATAATAATAATAATAATAATAATAATAATAATAATAATAATAATAGTAATAATAATAATAATAAAGATAATAATAACAATAACAATAATAATGATAATAATAATAATAAAAATGATAAAATAGTGATAATAATAATAACAGAAATATACTATTATTACCATATAATATCCATGTACATGTATTTATTATTTTGCTATTTTTTTCAAATCTCTATTAGGCACGCTGCTAGTTGTGACAACAGTTGTCACGTGGACGCCATATTTGATCGTCCATTCCTGCCTCTTGGAAATGGAACCACCTCACCGGCTCGGGATCTTCTGTACGTGGCTGTCGTACTGCAATACGCTATTCGATCCCCTCATCTACACATTTATGAACCCCCAAATTCGCGCCAAAAGATCACGCAGGAAGAAGTCTGCAAAATAGGCCCACGGATGATGATGCACTGAAGCTTTGTAACGTCCCGTGAAAATTACTTCTCCAGAACGAAGGATTTAGTGAGATTGTACTTTTACTGATTTTTGGACGATATCACACTTAAAGGCAAGGTCTACCCTGAAGTCAAGTTGGTTTATTTAAAAGCAGAAAAATGTGAGAAACATATTAATGAAACTTTGGCGAAAATCCACCAAGGAATAGCGGAATTATGAAATTTTAAAATTTTAAATTTGTGACGTCACACGCGAGCGGCTCCCCCATTGTCATTTAATATAAATTCTATAAAGTGCCATTTTCTCAGAAAATCAATAATGATGTTACCTGTGCATTCAATATATAATTCGAAACATTATTTATTTCATACATGCTTCTATGAAAAAAACAAACATTCACTTATCATGAACCAATGAAAAGTGGTAATTTATTGAATTAATATTACATGACATATGGGGAGCTGCTCGTATGTGACGCCACCAAACTAAAACTTTGAAAGTTCTTATAACTCCGGAATTCTTTCGTGGATTTTCACCAAACTTTTGTTTAGCTTTTATTAAAATCAACTTGACGTCAGGGTGGACCTTGCCTTTAATGCGACCAGACGCTCCGCTATAGAGCAATAATCTAACTACTCCGATCAAACTGCAACTTACAAAACTCGAGTACAGACGATATCCATCAACGATACTACTACTATACACACATCTATTTATAAACTATTAATTATATTCTGTAGATATTGACATGTTTATATATTTGTATATATATATATATATATGATATACAGATATATTTATTTACTTTTCTTTATATTATCAGTACTACGATTTTATTCGAATTAGAAGCATATCGACGTCATTAGGTACAAATATACCAACACACTTTGCTAAAAAAAAATAAATGCTTAGAGGAAAGGGGTATTCCTGGGTTTCCCATTTGTAATAACAATCCAATCAGGGTGAGGGGGAGGGTGTGTGGACCTGCCTCTGGAAACACACACAGGATGGTAGGGATATTTTCTCAAGGTTTCCCAGGTACATTAAACTAGTTCAGTGCAAGTAGGGGTAAGCGCCTGAGCCTTTAATACACTCTTACTCCACTCTTGTATTATTCACTTCTTAGAGACAGAGTACGGGATTTGCACGCCAGAAAACGGCAAAATGAATGAAATCAGCTCAAATCGTTCACAATGTGAAGATTAGGATAAATAAACACCGGTCATAGAACCTTTGGGTAGAATACGTAGTTTTGGTGAAAATCTGGACATTTAAACTTCAAACTTTACAGTGACGTTAACGTGCACGGGCCGTTCTATTAGTTCCAAAATTGTCCGATCAGCCGTTAGTCGAAGGTCGCGCGGAGTTTAGCCGTTTAACCAATCAATGTGCTCCGATGGTCATGCGAACGTACACATAACCGTGATCCGCAATTTGAGCAAAATTTAAACTCGCGGAAAGAACAATATTCTCGTAACATATCGTTATTAGTTTTCTCAACAACAAATTCGTGACGTATGGATCTCAAACTTTTAACACACCATTTGTAAGTACTAAACTACCGTTTCGTACTGATAATGAAGGGAAGTAATGGCCTTGCAAATCCTGAACTCAATCTTTAAAGAGTGGACATTTTTACTCATTGTTTTAGAGAGTAGTGATGGTGGTATTGGTAAAAGTGGTAGTAATAGTAGTAGTAGTAGTAGCAGCAGTAGTAGTGTAGTAGTAGTAGTAGTAGTAGTAATAGTAGTAATAGTAGTAGCAGTAGTGGTAGTAGTTTTGTTGTAGTAGTAGTAGTACTTAGTAGAAGTAGTAGTAGTAGTAGTAGTAGTAGTAGTAGTAGTAGTAGTAGTAGTAGTAGAAGTAGTAGTAGTAGTAGTGGTAGTAGTACAGAGTAAAAACACTGTTTAAAATATTTTAAACAATTGGTTACCGTTGATAAGCCTTTCACTCTAACAACATTGTTTAAATTTGTTTAATTAACCATGATTGTGGAATCCGTCTTTTAAACAATATCAGTTAAGATTAAATCAAACGCTGTTCAAATTTTGACAAAATAGTGTTTAAAACATGGATTCCACAATCATGATTAATTAAAAAAATTAAACAATTTGTTAGAGTGAGAGGCTTAAACAACGGTAACCAATTGTTTAAAACGTTTCAAACAGGATTTTTTTTACTGTGTAGTTGTTGTTGGTGGTACTACTAGTAGTAGTACAACAATCAACCGATAATATCGATATGCGCGTATCAAAATAATAGTAATTTTTTTGCATATTACGATTCCGGCCCGGTCAAATCACTGGTAAATTACCACATTCGACATTGCATGGATAGCAAAGTATAAATACACTGGAGAAAATTACTAATGCTCAGTTCTCAGTTCTATTGGGGCTGGGGGTGGGGGTGGACAAACTTTCTGGCTACTGAAAACTCACTAAGGCAAAAAGAGGGCTCTACGAATTTAATATACGTATATCTTCATACCTCTGAGAATTGCTGCAATTTGATCTCTTGTGGTTAACATGTATATATTATGGTGGTAATTCTCTCGGCAAGGGCCTATATGAACAATCAGTGAAAATTGAAGAACTTTGGAGAAATGCTCTCAGACATTTGATCCGTCAATCTTTTGTTTGAGGAGCAATACCCCAACCCCGTATTTTTGTTATCAAAGGGTCATGTAACAAGATAGAACTGACCCCTAAAACTTTTGCCACGACGGCTGATGTGAAGTTTAAATCATTAATGTTCCGGTTAGCTGTCAAACAATGATATATGTGACTTAGTGTCTGTTGTATTATGTGTCTATTTTGTGCGGGTATGTTGCGGTGTATGTATGTGCGTATTCATGTATGCATGTATGCATGTATGTATGTGTGTATGTGTGTGTATGAGTGTGCGTGCGTGTGTGTATGTGTGAATGGTGCGTGCATGTTTCTGTGGCCGTGTTGTGGCTTGTGTGTGCATTTGTGTGTGTGTGTGCTTGTGTGTGCATTTGTGTGTTTGTGTGTGTGATATGTTTTGTGTGGTATGTGTTATGTGTGTGTATTGTGTGTGTGGTGTAGTATATGTGTGTGTATGTGTCAATGTGTGGGTGTGTGTGTTGTGTTGTGATGTATGTGTCTGTGAATGTGTGTGTGTGTGTGTGTGTGTGTGATGTGATGTGCTGTGTGTGTGTGTGTGTGTGTGTGTGTTGTGTGTGTGTGTGTGTGTGTGTGGTGTCGACTGTGTGTGTAATAAAAGCATTGTTTGTGCCCCTCCAAGGTTTGTCGGCTTGCATTCACAAGAAAGAATCCGGCAACAAGATCACCCAGCCAAACAATAAACAAATCAACAATCACAACCATCCTATTTCCCACTCAAACAATGCTCAATTACCCATAATTCCCACCACTTAACCCATTGGAGACGATTTGATTTTGCTATAACGTGCATTTTCCATAGACTCCAACACGAGTTAACTCGTCTCTAACGGGTTAAAATCACGCTTCAAATTTTCAATTTTTTCCCAAACACTATCCACGCACAATGGACAAACAACACACAGGAACCCGAATAAATAATGCTTCTATGTATACATTTATTTCACTGCGATGCTGTTAACATGCAAACTAATTAAAACTGTTCGGAAGTTTGATTGGGGAAAACATTAAAATGTTGTTTTGTAAGCATAAAAAATAATTCAGTCATTATTGCGTAATTTTGATCAAAATCAATGCAGACATCTTGAATGGTCATCAACAGCATTGAAGAAAATGCCAAGTTGTTCTATTTGATCTTGGGTAGTCCATTTGAAGTTGTTCAGCGGATCGTCCATCGGATAGGTTCGTTTACATGCTGTCTCCCTTGGCAACACCTTAGGATACAAATGAAAGAAATGGAAAATATATAATTATAGTTTTATATTCCAAGTAATATCTGCTACAGTTGACTAGAAACAACATACATATATTTAAATAATGTACCTTAACATAATATTTTAAAGCCACAGGCTAACATTGACCACAGCTTAAAAAATGTGAGCTACAAAATCCCCCATGCTCCAAGTGTCTTTGATAAGGTCTAAAATTGAAGCCCTGAAAAAAATTGTATTTCAAAATGATTATCTACTGCTTAAAAAAAGTTGACCGGGTTCACCTGCCCATTTCCTCCCATAGACTTACTGTGTGTAGATCTATAGCTATATTGTCTGCGGCCCGAGTAATAATTGTTTATTTATTCATATCTTGCCAGTGGCAGCATGCATTTCAAGACTTGTGTATTCTAGGGTGTTTATTTGTCCATTCAAACACTACTATGTAGCTCAGATAGCAAAGTTTGACCTTTTTTTTAAATTTGAAGCTCCACAATGTTAGCCTGTGTCTTTAATTGAAATGTATAATAAATTAATACTAGTGTTTGACTCTCCTCATCTATTCTTCCTTGAGATGTAATATATATATATATATATATATATATATATATATATATATATTTTAGATTTTTAGATTATAAATCAACAGTTGACATATTAGAATACAGAGAACGACACGTGAGAAATCAGTTACATCACATTATACCTTTTTGAATAATCCCTTTCATGCCATTCTTCCTTCACGTCATAATAATTCCTCCCTATTGTCCATACAACAAAATTGCCTTTGTATCCATCCATCCTTTTATCCATCTGTTCATTCATCCATTCCTCTATCCATCCATCCATCCATCCATCCATCCATCCATCCATCCATCCATCCACATACCCAACTCTGTATCTTCCTATCTAGCTACCCATCTTTCTTTCGATTATCAACCCCCCCCCCTTTGAAGGGTTCCTTCCTAATAGCTACTTAACCCACTTTAGTGACTTTAAAGAAAATGGATGTCTTTGTTCAAGTTTGTACACACGCCTTTGTAAAAATAGGAGTGAAATACACGATCCTTGGCTCTCACTTGCGTAATTTGTCTACAAATTTTAATCCCCAACTCGATAAATCGGTGGCCGATATACTGATATTTCTAACTCATTTTTGGTAGAAATGGTTTAGTGCCTTTTGGAAAGGAACTCTTCATATGAAGAGTTTGATCGCTGAACGGGTTACCCCCATTTCATTAAAAATGCATTTGTTTGCCCGAGTTTGTACAAGCACCTATGGAAAATGAAAGAAAAAAACCCGAGATATTAACATGTTTTCCTTGTGTAATTTTGTTTCAAATCTCATACTATCGATAGATACGTAGGTAATAAATGTGTTGATTTTAATAATTCAATTTGGTAAAAATGGAGTTAACCTGTTCTGAGATAAAACTCCTCATATGTTTCAAATGTGCGATTGCGACGTTTACACGTGTGTGTAGTGGGTTTTTTGGCATCTGCGGGCCTTTCTTCTACACATCTATCTATTCTATAGCCTGCCCTCTCCAGCTTTTATCATACACATTTTAATCTATCCAAATATAAAATAAACTTACCATTACAGAAGACTAGCTTGTTGGTTCGCCTGTGACACCAGCAGTCCTGGCTGAAGTTTCTGCAGTCTAGTGCAAAACAGAAATAGAAAAAAAATACAGCATGTACTCACAGACACTGATTTAAAACAATAGACGCAATTCTCCCTATCGAAAATACCCGATATTCACCGAAATCACCTATCGATAGCACTGGCGGCGTAGACCAGATAGTTTCGTGTGCCGTGTCGTAGATGGCAGGATACATGACAAAAATCGTGTTGGGACAACACCTGAATTACAATAGCCCATAGAAACATATGTTAAATGTACCGACTTCAAAACATTCTAAATGATTAACCGAATCGTAGAATTATTTTTTTTTTCATAAATCGCAGGATATGAAAGAAAATTTCATGCGCTTTCATTAAAAAAACATGATGTATAATGCTTTGTTGCTCGAAAAAAAGTTGAGGGTCTTGACACAAGACTAACCTCAGATCCCTTATGCTGAATGCTTAAAATAGCAAGCTTTCACAGATATCAATAAACATTCATTAAAACCAAAACCCTAAATTTTCCTAACTGTGCATGTGTTGTACAAGCTGTAGAGTGCATATAATCTATATCACTACAAAACATGACGAATATACCATTGCCTGATTTTTAATGATTTTTTTTTGTTTAGTCAATGCCCGACATCAATTTTTGGTGCTACCTTCCCGGTAGGCATTGCGGAAGGATAAATCAGGCTGTTTGGTCCTAAGATACCACTGAATGGACGTCTATACAGCATGTACAATGGTGTAATGGGTGAATCGGCTACTCTCTAAAAAATATTGAGAGAAAATATTCACTCTTTGAGGAGATGAATTTCAGAAAAGAGAATTTGGAGTGAAAAGGCGTGTTTTTCACTCATTTTGGAGTGACCTCAAGGATCACTCGAAATCTCCGAGTGATCCTGAGGTCATTCAAAATGAGTGAAAAACAACCTTACACTCTAAGTTCACTCTAAATTCACTCTCAAAGAGTGAATATTTTCACATATTTTTTTTTTTAGAGAGTAGAAAATTCCCGTTGATGCTGCTGCCCATGGGGGTGGCGGGAGGCTAGGCACCACTCTACCAATCCTATGAACAATTTAATTTTCTCAAAAGGTTACTTCAGGTGCCTTGAACAAAATGTCGTCACTTACATTTGTATTTCTTCATGTTGGCTCCCCTCTTCTCGGCCATCCAGAATTCTTGCATCTCGGCGTCCCTCTTCATGAACTCCATTTCAGCCGCGGTGTCGTCATCGAGTTCGTAGTCGGCCAGAGCGGCGACGACAAGGGCGGCAACGAGAACGAGGAAGAGAGCCTTGGCCATTTTGTTAAGAGTGTGAGTGTGGTCGTTCACAGGTTACTGTGTAAACACAGAAATTGTTTAAAAGTTTAGAAAATTAAACATTCTGTACCAAGAAATAAAGGTACGTTTGGGTTGTGTGTTATGTCTAACTTTATATGCCTAGATTAAAGAGGCAAACAATGGTATCATTTGTATATAAAAGAGATAAAGGAGACATTTTTTTGGTAATATGTCTCCTTAATACACATAATTATCATGTGCAATACTTAATCACAGCCATTAATGCAAGTTTCGCTTTAAGTATTTTCCAGGAATATGTTTCTCTATGAATAGGATGGATTTTTGGTTTCCATAATCATGTTTGCGAAAAATATACAATATATGCATCACATAACGAAATGGTTCATAAAATGATACATTCTACTATATTTAGAGAACAACAAAGTCAGCAAAGCTTATACACAGAATGATAATCACTCGTAAAATTACAGAACTTTGATTTATTTCATTATAAGATATATAGGATGCAATACTTACACTAAATAACAATAAAGAATGAAAACACTTGAGTAACTTACCAAGAGAGAAGAGATGCCTTTGCAGATTTCAGGTGCAGGTACCAATGTGATTGTGTTCAAGAAATTGATCATATTTATATACTTTCCTTCTGAGAGATCATCGACCAGATCCTGCCCATTAATACATGAAGTAGTTACATAACTTCTCCAAATATTCGTGGTGTATTGTAGGGTGAAATTTAAAGTGACAACATTAACCTTTCCCCATAAAATAACGAATAAAATTGTCATTTGTTCTTATTTTTGGGCTCGGTGAACCGCATACTGGCATTTCCAAAAAAAAAATTATCGTGATTACTCAATGAAGCGCAAAATAATTTTTGACGGTTTATTTTATTTTGTTTTAGTATACTCCCCACCAATTTGTAGTATGCCAACCAAGATTTTGATAATAAATTCCAAAGGTGAAACTGGTGGGTTGTAGGCCAGATGTCTGACCAATTTGGTGTTTTAATATATTTTATTACAAAACATCGTGACCGCAAAATTGTTTGGACATAAATCTGCTGAAATAGGTCAAACTTCCAACAGTTCTCTGTAATGTAGTGTGTAACTTGTTTCCCCCACGTCGAGAAAGCAGATGTATAGATCATGGAGTACTAACGACCTCCCGCGACGTCCAAAAAATTAATATCATTAAAGTAGTACCCCATGTGCTTTACAATTATGAATAAAATGAGTCTTTGAATGCCGATGCAGCGATGGCTCCTAGGTCGTGCGACCTTCAAACATATGACATCATCAACTCATTATAAGACAACCGAATTTGAAATCAACCCATTATTTTGCTTCTATTCCGAATACTTGACGGAATGACACTGATTTTCAATAGAGTTCCTTCCATTTAAGTTAACAGTTTAAAGAAGACATTTTCTACATCAAGAGGTCATATTATAAGTTGTTAATTTAATTGTCATTTCTCAAACAGCTTTAAAGCACACTGTATTTTTTTCAATTTGTCCCACTACACCAAATGCGGGACGTGTGTAGTGTACAGATTTAAGAAATGAGATATATCAGTAAAACACTGTATTAGTGGCTTTATAATGATACCAAATTTATGTTGATACCATATTTCTATTTAAAGGAATAATAATTTATATACCAAAAAGTTTTAGTTTCATTGCTTTCAAATGCTGTTTGGTTCGTTCAATTTGCTGTCGAGATATGTTTAGCAAACAACCAAAAGGTAAAACCACAATCGTGCCACTTTTACAGGAAGAGGGCCTGATACTATCGTTGAGTGTAGTAATAGTGGCACATTTTTTTATTTCACCCTTTTGTTGATAAAGGCATTGTATAACAATGTTTCCAGTTTAAAAAAATGTGAGCTATATGCTTCCCCATGCTACTAGTGTCTTTGATACGGTCTAAAAATGAAACCCTGAAAAATTGCAGTGTAAAACAATCATTAAGTGCTTTAAAAAAGTGAAAATCATTGAGAGACCATTCCAGCTTTTCCTCATAGACTGTTGTGTTGCAGAATTTCCTATCGACTGAAATAAAATTAATGTGCCAATTTGTTTCTGCACATATTGTACTAGTGACAGCATAACTGTCCAAACTTGTGTGTTCTAGTGTGTTTATTTGTCCATTCAAACACTGTCAGATATGTCAGATAGCAAAGTTCGACAATTTTTTAAACGGGTCTTCCATAATGTTATATAGTGTAGGATTTAAACACGCAAATTGAACAAAACAATCGGCATTTGAAAACTGAGACTTTGATCTTCGAGTTGAGGTAATCATTCGTCACAACAGTATTTCATAATTGCCAAAGAGGGCGCTTTTCCCTTGCAGAATTCTTTTTGAGAC
>JZLH01S0522116.1:12548-22787 GCA_001188425.1 Eucidaris tribuloides
TACTGACTATACTACACTACATACTCATAATGATACTATACGTAACTACTACTACTTATCTACTACTTTAACTACTACTACTACTATTACTACTACTACTACTACTATCAAAAATAATTAATTGACTCCTTTATAAGGGTAAACCTAACCACACTTGTTTAGCTTGTGAGCGGGGGCCACCCAAAAAATTTTTGAAGGCAGATTTTTCTTTTGTGGTGAGTGCAATTATATTTTGTATGTCCTTTTTCTTATCTTCTGTTATTTTTTATAAAGCGCCTTGAGCATTTAAACAAAAATGGGATAACGCGCTATAAAAATGTCCATTATTATATTATATATATGATTAATATAATAATAATAATAATAATAATAATAATAATAATAATAATAATAATAATAATAATAATAATAATAATAATAATACAAATAATAATGATAATAATAATAATACAGTGTAATAATACAGTGTAATTAATAGTAAATCAAGAAGTTTTTTCTTAAATCTTAGTGTATTGTATACTCAAACCTGCTGTCTTATTATCTTCAACCGGACACGCAAGGAAGCACCATTGCTACGTGACATATGACTGAATATTTCTTACTCATTTTAAATAATTAACTCTCGTAAATCATCGCATTTTCTAGAATGTCTTGAAGCGGAACGATTGTTTGGCGGGCATTTGGCGATGTAATTTCGTGTGGATTATACGGAGCGCAGGCAAAATTGGCCCCTACAATTTGAAAGTCATTTGGCTAAACTACGCGCCGGCGTGCGGCTTCATTTCTAATTTGTTCATCAAATCTTGTTTATCACGTCTTCTGCCTGATCAGTTCTGGTAATGCATATGAACTAATACGAAAAAATGATGATAATAATAGCCGTAAGTAGTATGTGCATATCTGTAGAATGATATGAATTTAACAACATTATGCTTTTGTTAAGGGTACCATAATAGAGTCATTAGACTTGGTGTATTGTCTTCCCATCGCTCCAGTTACGAAAGAAAACAGAAATGAAATTGCATGTGGTTAACAATTCAACTATCATAGTAATAACATGAAACAAACAAAACAAAATGTCAAAACAATATTATGGCATTTTTGCCTTAATGCTACCGTAATCTTAAATTACTTCAAACTTATCAGCGAAAATTTTAGAAAAAAATATATCACGATATGACCCAAGCATATAAGGTTTCATCTTAATTTGGATATACAGAGTACCAAGCTATTATGCATGAGTAATCAAGGTTATTAGGATGTTCGCTTAGGTCCCCCTCGATACATGCTCCTTGGCATCTAATGATCACTTCATTGTTTACAACTGTTAGTGCGAGTGTAACATCCATTTCCTTCGAGACTGGTAAGTCAATACACGTTCTTATAGTATAAATTCATGTTGTGTTTTAATCATTAATTAATATTTTGTTGTGGATTATAGCTGGCAATTTGTAGTATTGGTGGGTGTATCAAACGTTTCGGGAAATATAAATACACGACATGTGAGTTGGCAGATGGGGAATTCGTTTCAGTTTGTCTCAAGTAAACACAATTAGAGAAATATCTGATGTTTGAAATATTCGCTACTTCAATGATTTCTCCAAAACCATAAGCTCGTATTCACCTAGGTTTTCTGGCTAAATAAATTAAAAATAATTAAAACTAAAATCAAAGCCCGAGTATGGTTATGTTGGAAAAGGGAAAATGTTACCAGTCTTTCACAAAGTGTTTATTGTCGCAGACATCAGAAACAACATCAAACACAACGCCAAATTGTGATTTCTTATTGGAGAGCTTGTAGCAGTATGTGCATGTCGTATGGCAAAACGGTCACGGGGGGGGGGAGGGGTTGGTGGCAATCTTTCGTTTTTTATCAATGAAACAATAATGGAAGCGTTAAGAGCGTGAGATTTTCTAGGCAGATTATAAGGGCTTCTAAAAACACAATAACAAGCGATTTTATTTTTCATCATTTAGCAAAACTACACTGCAATAAGTGGGTTTAACAAATAAACAATATAGTGTTTAAAAAGTGATAGTAAAGATGTGTTTAAAATGTATGTTTAGATTGACACTTCGTGTTTAGACTTTCGACACCGATGTTAAGTGATTTAAAACACGACATTTAGCCTCTGAACATGTATATAAAGTGATAACAAGAGTGTGTGTAGAAAAGGGTGTATACGCGCTAAACCCATTGTTTACAGTTTTGGGGTTATTAACATCTTTCAGCTTCAAGAGTTTCGAATTTCAAAATCCTGATTATGTATTAATGTAATACTATATTATGTGTACGTAACATTAATGTACTTTACACTGTCTGATAAGCAATCTGTAAATAGGTTTATAATTAGTCCTGACACAAGCAACTTTTCCAGGATAGGAATTGGGTAAGTAGCGTTTAAGTTATATCCTGTTTACAAATTCGGTTATGTAGGTTAATCAGTGATCCATATTTGTGACCTCAAAACGTTTTTTTCTTGGAACTGCGATGGATGTCATCTCTTAATGAATTGAGTCTCTGGTTGTAATTTGTGGCTTGTTTGTATCTTTAATCATGTACTGTATTTTTTTTAATTGAAATGACTTATATTGAACCCCCTCCAAACAAAATGTATACTATAAATTTCTA
The DNA here is from genome assembly GCA_001188425.1 of Eucidaris tribuloides. Taxonomy (NCBI): domain Eukaryota; kingdom Metazoa; phylum Echinodermata; class Echinoidea; order Cidaroida; family Cidaridae; genus Eucidaris; species Eucidaris tribuloides. The sequence continues at coordinate 15,181 of JZLH01S0522116.1, forward strand.
GCTATTGAACATTGTTGATAACAACAAACTAATATAATTATTATTTTTTTAATATAATGATAGCCTATGAACATGTTTACAAAATGATAGTAAAATGTGTTCAGAAAAGTGTTTTCTCGCTAAACACGGGTTTTGCAGTGTATACTGGTGACCATTCGCTCTGAACAATGCTTCTTACTGAAGTGTTTGATCGTTATTTTGGGAATCTCTTTGCTTACGTATCAATTAACAGAAACAGAAGTTACTCATCATATGGCTATCAAGTGTATTAGACGTTGCACCATACGACAACCTTGTATGCGAGCATGAGCACAGATGGCCAAATTGGATTTTGGACAGCTAGTTGTTATTTTAATGTCATTTCGAGAGTGACAAGAAGAGACAGGATTATGCATGAGTCTGTGAGAGGGACAGCAAATGTAGGAAAGATTCGGGATATAAGGCGTGATAGGGAAGACTGCCGTGGTTGGGGAGAGGAAGGGGGAATTATAAGAAGAAAAATGGAATGGGACCAGGAAAACCACGTGAGGTAGACGAAAAAATGAGGTTCATGGAGTGGATAGACTGATTGGTGTGACAGAGGAGATATCACAGAATAGACCGCGGTGGAAAGCTTGTATCCGCTGTGGCGACTCCTAATTTCGAGAACGGCCAAAACAGAGGAACAAATGGCCATTTCAATGTCAATTTTTGTCCAATATGGCAGGCATGAATTTTGCGCATTAAGAAAGAATAAATGAAATCATATACTCTCATATTCTCTGTTAAAGGCAGTGAATCTCATTTGCAAACATCCCCGTAGACCAGGAAAAGACAACCCATGCCCTTAGGCTATTGATGAAGGGCATGTCTATGAAATCTGGGGGTTAGTAGTTACCTAGAATTTGAAAAATGTGAAAGAAAAGCAATAGCCGTTTTAGTGTATGTTCTATAGTAGGAATTTTTCTCTCGCAAGAAAAAAATCAAATCATAGTCTAATTTCACTAAAACTGAGTTTCCAGCTCCTATTTTTTGCTAAAGGTTCCCAGATCGCATTTTCTTCTAAATGCCATTGCATTTACACAATGTTAATTATCAGACATGCAAAAGAGATGCCCTGCCTTTGATATTCAATGTTAGAAATAGAGATTGAAGGTTATTTTTTGAAGTCAAACTTTGATATTTGAGGTACATGACAGTGCTTGATTGGGCATATAAACACCATAGAGTTGAAAATTGAAAAAAAAATCCACTGGCAAGATAACCACAGATAAGTACCACACGTGAATTAAGCATTCTGTCACCTCGTAAAATTATTATTAAACAGCAGTGAAAATTGGCATGGCAAAAACAGGTAATCATACAGAATAGACTTTAACTATAAAGGCACTAAATGATCGTTTTGAAGTACAACTTTTCCGAGGCTTTGTTTTCATTCATACTCATTGGAACACTTGTAGTACAGAAAATTATGAAGATCTGTTTTTCAAACTAAAATCACTGTTAAATGATGCCTTTAAATCATCAATTTCGGAAGTATTGGCAATTTCGTTATAGCTTCAAGATTCATATTTCAAGCAAAATCACGCACCCTTTTTCTTCTTTTTATCGTCAGTTGTCCGGTAGAAGGGCCCTAGCATATGTTCCTGGCAGAAGGGCCTTAACTCTAAATTGTCGCTAACTTGAAAACACTTGGCTCTTTTCACATGAAATCATAGTAGTGTGATATTCTTAGATCCTTTTGTCAGTCTGTTGAGTGCAAATATCAAATAACGCAATATTCTTAAGGCCCTCCTGCCGAGAACAAATGCTAGGGCCCTTTTGCCAGACAACCGACGTTATGCCCCCTTTACGCTTATTACCCCATACTGTAATAACTCAGGTGTATTATCAGGTCCAGCCTGCTGCACGTGGTTCGGCCGTTCCGAACCACCGTGGCGTCACATCACGGCTTTTCCCTTTTTCACACAGCTTTCAACATCGAACCAATTTAAATGGCACGTAAGGCGTTTTTCTTCATCGTGGTGATGACGTTATTCGTCGCATCGCTGGCTCAACCCCAACAACGAGAGGATGTGAAGCGAATAGCTGCTGACGTCATCGACTTGGACCACGAACTTCGGGGATATGACGTGTTCCAGAAGAGAGGATTGCAGCTGACAAAATACAAAGGTAAATTAGATTATTGTCATTGTATTGTCTGAATAGCTTTGATGACGTGACCAATAATGTGTATCTCATTTTTTTTTCAAAGGTCAGGAGAGCTAAAAATATGGTTGCCTTACAGGGTACCAACACCCTAAAAATTAAATTTGTATACAGCTAAAAAACACAACAAATAACCTCTATTCATTGTCATAGCTCGTGAAGTGATACATATTTTGATAAATCAGATCATAACTTTTGGAACTCAGTTCCCCGCGTATAAGTTCAGTTCCGCAAACGCCGGTTTATATGCGTGCGCGTTCTGGCTATACGCGTACGATTTTGCCAAAACTATCGGAGTTCAGGATCGATCAGACCGATCATCGTACTTAGTATATTGCACTGCGTTTACGGCACACACCTCACCATGTCGCGTTAGTTTGCCAGTTCACAGTAGGAAAAACGTTGCACACTTTCAACCAGTCTATCTCAAGCACTACAATCGCAGAAAAAAGTTGCAACATGTGAAACGTCAGGTGGCAAACAGGACCGTTTCAAGTATGGTTGGCCATTGGGGTCAGAAAATGATTCACATGCGTCAACCAAAGCATGCGAACACCCATGGCGAGCCTGTTCGACCTGACCAATCACACTGCTTGCTGTAGCATGCGTATGCCATGCATACGCGGGCAATTTGCACGCGTATTCCAATTCCAATGCAATTATTCCAGTTTTTACTTTAGTCATCTCATGAAATCCAAAAAATGCTCACATACTGTGTTTTTGTGAAATAAACCCTTGTCTTGAAAATTTTAGACGATAGAGGGGAAAGAACTTTAGTATCAACAAAATATTCCATAATTATGAGCATGAGTGTATACGGTTCCCTAAGTATAAAGGTAAAGCGTTTATCAGCGTTGATGTTTCATGTATAAACATCGCATTTGGCTGGCTGAAATTTGGTTTGTGTTTACTACATTATTCTTTATTTTTTTTTTTAGTACTGACCAATTTATTTATTCTGCGAGTATGACAGACATTCTCATCTTGTTTTTATGATGTTTTAGTCCGGTTTATGGCTTCTAACCTTAGTTTTTACATAAAGACCAAACACAATTTCACAAATGGCTGACAAAGCTACACTGCCACCACCACAACAAAACAAGTTGTTTATGAATCCATTAGAACTGAAATAATTATTTTGTAAATGGAGACAGCATAACTTATATGTCGTCATTCCTGAATGTCTTTCAATAAATTATGAGGAAATAAGCAAAAAGTTCTGATGGGTATTTTTCTTGGTGATTTTTCCCGAACAGTTTGCTTCAAGTACAGACGCACCTGCTGGTGTAACAGAAGAACGAATGCTGCAGTCATGTGTTTCCGTAAGTTTGGAAATTGGAATGCATTTTTGTTTTATTTTATGTAACTTGTGATTGAAACACAAGCACGTGCACAGACAGACAGACAGACAGACAAACAGACGGACAGACAGACAGACAGACAGACACACAAACACAAGCACACCCCCACACACATACACACCCACCCACACCCACACCCCACACACATACACACACCCCACACCCCCAAACACCGTTCTATATGATAATATTATGAAGTCACGTTCGAAATCCAAGAATATGTCATAATCTGTTTTCAACAACGAATTTACCACTATTCAACCATATTCATAACCCATATAATTATTGGAAAAACATGTGCTTTTACTCAAATTACTTATAGCAACGCTGCGCCATCAAATTATCTAGCCCTGGGTAAATGCACTTTTCATCATGCTTCCATTTTAAAAAGTCTGAGCTAACATAATGCGGTTATAGAAATAGAATGACAACCACGATTTCATTAAAGAATTGTGTCATTGATTTGCACGTCAAAAAAACATTCTACAATGAATGAAATCAGCTGAAAATCATATCCAATTGTTAGGCGGTGGAGCAAATGACAATATTTTTTTAAAACAAGTGTGATTGCTATGGCCATATTTGGCTGCTGATCAACAAATCCGACATTAGGTTTTGACCGTCGATTAAGTCCTTATATTGGTTCCCAATTGCCATTTTTTCGGAAAACTGGCGGGAAAATGGCTTTTTGGCATATTATTTGCAGTACAGTGCATGTAAAAGTGATGTGAAGCATGTCTTGTTATATGTTTTTTGAGGTTGCGAGTCTCAAATATTGTAGCCATATTTAAGACATGGAGGTATTGGTAGGGTGATATTGTACAAAAGTGATAATTCACACAGATAAAAATATACAGAAAATGACACATTTTGAGTCTGAGAGATGATGCCAAATATGACCATTATAATACATACTGATTCGATGAATTAGAATTTTTGCAAATAACTTGCTGAAATATCACATATTATGTATTACTAATGCTTCAAAACACTCTTTTTTGTGGGGCGTAATTTCAACATAAGTTCCTACCCTGACCACCCTTCCCCCACTAGTCGGCTTCACTCCTGGCAAGTAATGAACTACTGAAGTGTACATCGTTTTGACATTCTTGGTGATAATCCCATAATAATCTTTATAGTATTTAGTGTACTAATATATTCGCAGGCGTTATTTTCAGAACGTTGCCTAGTTTGGGGGGTGGGGATACCCCCTCTCACTCCCGCCTCAGTCACTTAATTTTGCCTCCTCAAGTATGGCCCTCTCACAGTGTACATCTTTTGAAATTCTGATTATGATTCCATAATTATTACTACTTACTGTCTGCTAGGAGTATTGCTTTTCAATGCGTATGTTTCAGAACAGTTTCTACTGAAGGGGATACCCTTCACACCCTTCCGCTAGGGATTGCTTTGCTCCCTCGCAAGTATGACTACTCACATATATACTCTTATGAAATTCTGACTATAATCCAGAATAATCTTTTATAAAACATGTAATACTAATGCTCTAGAAAACTTGTTTCAATGGGATATTTTCGATAGTTTCTATCGTGGGAGGGAGATACCCCCCACCTCCCGCACCTCAACGCCAGCTCGCGATCGTTTCAGCTCCCTCGACAGTATGGCCCTCTCACAGTGATGTTTTCCACGTACTGACGGTCCTGTAGCCTGACATAGTTTTGATTTCTGACTATAATCCGTAATAATATTGATAAAATTTTTACTATTGTAGAAGGCACGTCTTTCCATGATATTTTCAAGAGTTCTTACCTGTGGGAAGGGGGATATCCTCGCACACCTCAACCGCTTGATCCTTCCGCTCCCTCGATAGTATGCATACTCAGATGCAATTTCCACATACATCAGTTTTTCCTGTACATTTTTCTTTGACAATTTTGACTATAATCCATATTAATGATTGATAAAATATTTCACTTATCGAGGCTTAGACACAATCTTTTTCCATGGATAATTTTTAGAGTTTAGCCGTTGCGAGGGAGATATCCCCCTCCCACACCCTGTCTTACTACCGCTGCACAGTCAGTTCGACTTTGCTCCTCACAAGTATGGCTACTCAGCAGTGTGGACATCTCTTTTGAAATTTTGACTATAATGCCTAATATGCATTATAAAATATGTATTAGCTTAGAATACGCATCTTTTCCATGGCTATTTTCAAAAAATGGCTACCATCGGAGGGGGTATCCACACCATCCCTCGTCGGTCGGCCTCACGCTCCCTCACAAGTATGACTACCAGTACTCAATACTGTTTACCTTATACTTTCCTGTACATTTCTTGAAATAATGACTACATCAGTATACTCTTGATAATATAACTTAATTTACCATGCTTCCAAACACCTTTCTATGCTAATTTTTCAAAAAAGCTCCTACTATTGAAGGGCATCCCCCTCCCCGCGTCGTCATTTTCTCCCTCATCGGATGTCCCGTCAAGCGCCCAGTAGCCCCTAAAAATTTTGCTCCAGAAGTGTGCCTGAGTGTCCACTGCTGCTGTTGCTACTGATGGTACTGTAAACATTAATAGTACACTCTTGGCAGTCCTGAACAGTATCATGTGAAACTTGAACAATTTGAACAATATATTACATACTAAATTGTCAAAATACTGTTTCCAGTCCAAATTTTTGAAATCATGAATTGATGTAATTGTACGCTACATGTACTCCAGCGCTCTTATATCTGAATGCTGTAATATATGGAAATGACTCATGTGAAACTTACAATAACCTCATGCATAGTTGTCACAGTTTCAAGGAAAATCTGAAATAATTTGGGGTGAAATAGTTGACCAAATTTACCTGAAACTGCTGATTCTTTAGCAAATGTAGACAATGCAATGATATAACTGTCGCTGAAATTCCTGAAAAGAGTGTTTCAAGCATGATTAATACATAATTATGTATAGTTTATCAACATTATTGCAAAAATTTAATTTCATCGAATTTTCAATATGTGTTCGTAACGGTCTTATTTGCGGCATTCGTCTCAGACTCAAAATGCTGTATTTTACTGTCATATTTTTGATCTGTAAAATAATCACTTTTGTACTATCACCCTACAAAACTCAATAGTCTTAAATATGCTAATATTTGAATCGTGGCAACCTCAAAAAATATCAAGGACATGTTACACATCACTTTTGATGCAATTTATTGCGCAAGAATATGGCCAAAAAGCATTTTCGCCATCTTTTTTCAAAAAAATGGCTGGAAACCAATATAAGACGTCAATCGTAGCGTCAAGAATATTGTCAGATTTGTGATCACGCCAGCCAAAATGGCCATAGAATCCACTTGTTTGAAATTAATTCCCAAAAAGGTTTCATTTCGCCCACCTTAACCAATTGAACATTTAATATTAAATAACACCTTCATGAGATTGGGCTGCGTAAAATATTTGAGTTTTGGTGAAAATCTGGACCGGTTAATTCATCTTTTTCAAATTACTCAGAAGCAATTTCACAAATCCGCGACGTCAAACGTGCACGCTGCCTTTCGCAAATTTGTCGATCAGCCGTTAGCGAAGGTCCCGCGGAGTTAGCCGTTTTGACAATCAGAGCGCTCCGCTGGTCTTGCACGGAAACACTATAAACGCATTTGCAGTTTGATGCAATTAAACTACAGCTGGAAGACATTTCCATTCTGGTTACACGTTTATTAGTTTTTCTCATAAAACAACAAATTCATTGTAGTGCTGGATCTAAACTTTCAACAGAACCATTTGTAAATACGTTAACTACCGTTTGGTATGTTGATAATGAAGGAGAGTAATGGACTTGCACAATTCCCTAACACAATCTTTACAACAGTAAAGGGAATACCTGGTTGAATGCAAGAGCAGTTCTTTATATTAGAATAAACTATTCAGAATAAATGCACTCTGCAAATTTTCGGCGCTGTGAAAATTTAGTGCGCATAATTATGTTTGACCTACTTAAAAAAAAAATGCCCTCCGTATTCGTGTGACCAGGGAAATTTGCTTATTACAGCTGATAATGGGTTCATTTCGTATAATGATCATAACAGTGAATTTATCT